>MQRK01247652.1:6280-17263 GCA_001938485.1 Girardia tigrina
GTACGTGTTAATATATGTAAAATTTTAAATTGTAATAAATGTTATTTTTCTGTTGTATATTCATTTTTTGAACTTTATGTCATTTTGTTCTCAAATAGCTGCCGCACCCTGTAATATTCTCAAAAACCAAATCTGTTGGACACACATGCACAAAGATATCAAAAGTTTTGTTCAAAATTGTACAGCATGCAACAAGAACAAGATCACAAATAAACATAAACAAACAATACTTAAATACGACGGGCTTAATAAATTGGAGTTCCTTCACATGGACCTAATATGCCTTTTGCCAGTAAACAAAGGTTATAAGTACATCTTATGCATGATCGATAGGAAAACAAATTTGTTTGGAGCAATCCCGTTAAAAAGACATTTCTGGAAAAGCTATATGTTATAAATTCGAGAAATATTGGATTGCAAGATATGACCCTCCAAAGCGCGTGATCACCACGTGATCAAGGAAGACAATTTCAGTCAATCGAATTCACAAATTTTTACAATAGTCTAAATATTAACAAAATCATAACAACACCTTACAACCCACAATCAAATGGCAAGGCAGAAATATTCAACAGGTACTTAAAACAGACTTTGAGAACAAAATGTGGCAATCATAATTGGATAGAAAAACTAAAGGAGATCACACTGGCACTCAGAATAAAACCAAACAGCGTCGACAACAAATCGCCATACGAAAAGCTAACCGAAAATAAATTCAACATAGACCTTTCTTCGAAAAGGATTATGCTTAAAGACGACAAAAAATTGATGTCTATTAATCCAGAAATTCTTTCGAGAGCATACGTCAAAATACAAGTAACGACGGGTTTTGACGAAAACTTTGAAGGACCCTATAATGTTATAAACAAGGGACCAAATCACATAACAATTCTCAAAAACAACAGATACAAAACATACAACCTAAGAAATGTCAAAATCATAGATTAAACATTTCAATACAGTCCTAACAAACAAGTACACAAAATATATATACAACCTCTTAAACTCCGTTTTCTTGGGGGGGGGACTGTTGTGATACCACACTTCCGAGCAATTAAAGATTGTATGGGATTATCTTTCGATTGTCTATGTACTTGATCTTGACTGGTTTAGATGTTCTCTGTACATAAGCATTCTCGAGCGTGATGTATATTGTGTTTACGATTGTTTTTTTAAAGACTTATTTTATTATTTTTTTTATTACAACCAATCGTTATTTAAGGACAGTTTCATTAACGAAATGAATGTATTAAAATAAAACAAATGGGTAACAAACATGACTTTTGCAGTCTGGTAAATATAATGTAACAAAAAGTTAAAAAAACAAAAGAACAAAAAATCAAGATCGATAGACGATGAGTTTTTATGATTTTGAGTCTTCTCGGGAAAAAAATCGAAAATCATCAAATCGCTTTTCAAATGACAAATAGCCAAGTTTATCATGTAATGTTTCGTTACGATTAGCAGCGTCTAGTAAACTGTTGAATGAAGCATTTGAATCTCTGTATGCCATAAAACATTTCGTTATTAAAGTATTTAGTTTTTATAAATCGTTCGAAAAAAATAATAAAATATAATTTTATTCAAATTAGAGGGAAATTGTTTTTTATTGGATTTTCGACAAAATAATTCTATCGTCAATTGTTAATTTTGATTGGATCATTCTTTTCGAACGAAATAAAAAAAGGAAATTATAATTGAAAAAAATCAATGAAAAATAATGAATTGAAATTTTGAATGACAATTATTAATTACCGTGATTTTATAAATTTGAGATTGTTGTTGTTGCGAATAAAGTTTTTCCACAAGTAATTTTTGATTAATCATTTTATCGCTAGATTTATATTTTTTGTTTACTGTTGACGAATTTTATATTTTGACTGTTATTTTTTTACAACTAAACCAAGTCAACTCACAAATAATAATTAAGTTGGTTTAGTTCAAGATAAAATATTGAGTAAGAAAAGATATTGTTTCAACGCAATACTGGTGATACTATATTTTTTTCACGTATGAAAAACGTCGGGGTGCTTATAACTCTGAGTTTTTAATGAATTCCTCGAGAGTCACCTAGCTGCCTACTTTAGGTCTAACCCGGAGAAGATTCTAATCATGGACAACGCGAGGTTTCACCATGCGCGAATAACTATCGCCAAGTTAGAGGAATTAGGTATAACGTGTATGTACCTTCCTCCCTACTCTCTCCTCAACTGAATCCGATCAAGGAGTTTTTTCGATGATTAAAGCCCGTTTTAATGGTATACGTAACCCCGCTAATACTGTCGAAGTTGATCTTGACTCTGTTCTTTTGATTGATGTTAGAGCTCCGTGTCTAGAATTTTATGATAATATGCTCAGATGGGTTGAGAAAGCAAGGTAGAGACTAGATTTTATATAATAAACGAATTTGTATAATTTTTTTTTCTTATTTTTTTGTGTATAATATAGAAATGCAAGGGGTATAATATAGAAATGCCACGTGTGTAATATAGAAATGCAAGGTGTGTAATATAGAAATGCAATACCCTCTAATTAAACATTAACACTTTTGTTATGTACAAGGATAAATTTTCATCCCCTTATTAAAGGTTTTTAATTGACAACTAAATTATTTTCTTAATATAAGCTCTTTTGTGGAAAATTTTTTTTAATTTATTCTTCATCTAAAATACACATTAAAAATTTTTAATAGTGTGGTATTCTTTAAAAAAAGAGTCTATACATAATCAAAAATCACATTTAGAACATTCAAGCATTGAATAGGAATAAACATCAGTTTCCGAGCCAGAATCAGAGGGAGGATCACTTATTATTTCAGATTAGATAGTATTACTGGTATCCATTATATTTTAGTAAAAATTATAAGAAATAAATAAGGTATAAAGTCTAATTTGAACGAATAATGTGTATGGGAAACATGAATTAGGAAAAATGAAACTTTGAGAATGAGGAGATAGAAGAATGTAATTAGGAGAATAGCTGATAATGTTAACTACAGTAGACCAAGTTTTTAACTAAACCGAAATCGGCTTTCTTGAAAATGTTTCATCAGAAAGTAGAACGAATAGATGAAAGTTAAATATATGTTGTTTTAGATTAAAAAATCAAGATAAGCTGAGAAAAGATAATGCAAAGATAGAGGATGTATATATGTGTCGCCGGCCCAGAAAGTGTTAAAGAAAAAGAAAACTATTTCAAAAGTGGTCTAAAGATGATTATTTGTCATAACTTCAATACTTGTATGTAAATAACGTTTTTTACAATTATGCTAATTCACCATAATAATAATATTAATCTTTAATAAATCTTAAATTCAAACCAGCGAAGGGTACAAGTTTGCAGAAGAAATTATTTGTTACTTTCTCCTTCCATTGGATGGAAGCAACAACTCACCTTACGATGAATTACTATGTAATGAATATATAATAATGTCATGGGAATACCAAAACACAGTCAACATTGCTGCTCGCTTGTGTGAGGTGCCGCTTCGAAGTTTTCGGGGAGAACTTTCACAGGGGAAGCACCACTCAGAAGATTGACGCTTGCTCTCAGGCACATACAAGCTCACCGGGGTTTCATCTTGTGTAACGATGTTATTGATGAAGCGATCACCATGAATGCAAAGCAACTCCAAATTGGCAGTGCAACACTGCAAACCATTGTCGCACATTTCACCGGATAGGAATCGGGGGAACAAAACGTGAACGCAGTTTGCGAACTCCAAATGATTGCAGAATATCATATGTAGAATGGTAGCTGAGGATTAGACGCTGTGCAAGTTCACGGATGCTTATTCGTCTCTCTTCCGACATGATCTTCATGCACAAATCACTTTTCCTTGGTAAAATTTCACACGGTCGTCCTGATCTCTTAGCATCAAAAACAGATTTTCGGCCATGTTTAAAGTCTCTGATTCAATTATACACTGTTGCACGTGATGGCCACAGGTCACCGTAAGCTTCCTGCAACTGCTACAAAATATTGCAGCTTTTAGTATTGCGCAGAAGCAGAAATTTTATCACGCTGCGATATTCGAAAATTTTGTGATAAAACGACTAGAAACACTTGCAGTTTGTTATTAATCTAATTTTGTGATTCTATATTTGATGCTTATTTTAATACTCGTTATTTAAGAGGAAAAATTTATGTACTTTAACTTTTTCTACAAGTAGTTTTAAAAGATTTTCAAAAGGAATATTTTACAACTATAATAAGACCTGACATATATGACGGATGAGCTGAATTTTCGTCTTTGAAAGTTTTTTGTTTTAATTTTTAAATCGTAAGTATTATAATTTATTATTTATTGTTCCGAATTCTGTGTTGATTTAACATTCAACCAATTTAGTGGGCTCCCGGCGCCTTTCGACGAAGGTGCTGTACAGACAGAACCACCTCGATGCGGGTTATGCAGATATATCTCAACTTAAGCGTATTTACTCCCTGTTCCTCCACTATTTCGCATTTTATCAGCATATATATCATATATAGATCATAGTAAAATTAGCGCTTGACCAACAAACTGTGGTTCAGATAATAATGATATTGTGTAAATTTAAAATAAATTTATTTTTAGATACATAATTAGTAAATATGTGATAGAATTCGCCAAACGTCAAATAAATTAGTATTTTCATAAAAATTTTAATCATAGTATGCATTGAGCGTTACAGACACACATATAGATAGTAATTATTTAAAAATATTTTGAATATTTTATTAAGGATGTCATTATAGCTTTCATTACTTAAATTTTCATCGTTAAAAGTTTTTAGATTTGCATTATTAATAAAAAACTTATTTATAAATGAAATGTTGATATTATTTATTAATACCGAAATTTTGTAATTTATACTAAATTGATTTTTAGCAATATAATTAGTAAATAAGTGATAAAAATCGTCATTTATCAAATAAATTAGTATTTTATTTGTATTCTCATAAAAATTTCCCGAAATACCTTGTATTAATCATCAAAATCGCCATTATTCGAAATCAGTGTTAATTTAACCATTTAACGACTTGTACGTTTTCGATCGATTTCGTCGGCTTCCGGACGTGTTTCGGCCAAGGCCCTTCACGGACAGAATTGCATTGATGCTGGTTATCCAGATTGACAATGTTCCTAAATGGATCCACACCGGTTCTTCCGCAATTTCACATTTAAAAGCGTAACCGACAAAAAAACAAACACACTTTTTAGACAAATATTATATATAATGTTGCTTCAAAGATTTTATTTTTATAAAAAGTCAAATTAGATTAGTACATTATGTAAACCAACAAATATAAAAAAGATATTGAATTGTGAATATCCAATTGTGAACATCTTATTATTTCTTGATAGACGAAACATATCGTCACAAGGATGAAAAAAAAACATAGAGGATGAAAACATAATTATCGAATAAACATACCACTTAGAATTGAAGAAAACTTCCAAGAACTTTTTCTTTGCAAATTGAATTGTGGAGATTCGATTTCGAAAAAATATTTAAAAAACAGCTAAGCAGAATCTACGTATAAAAGTAAAACAACAAAAAATAAATTATTCGAAAACTATAACGAGAAAATAGTATTAATAGATTAGAAATAATAAATTAAAGCAAATAATATTGTGTTTTAGCCACACTTTATAATTAAGTATCTGTATTAATTATGTTTTATGAGAACAAGAAACAAGAAGATTTCTTTTCGTCTGTAATGTATGTAAAACACAGCTAAATCTTTTGATCTCCGAGTGACAAGTAAAATAATTTAGATGTTTATTTTAGAAAAATTGTAATATTTGAACATTAATGTAAATAAATGTACTTGCATTTGAACGGATGAATGCGTTATGACCTTTTCTGATCTAGCGAGATTTATTTTAAAATAAAAAAGCACATTTTTTGAATATTGTCAATATATCATTTATTTATATCATATGTAATTTTTTGAAGTGGTTAAAACACATCTTTAATAAGTTTTAAAATTTGACACAGTCTTCTTCAAAAGAATAGCGAAAATTGAAATGAATAATGTATGGATGGTCAATTTAGATTTAGTTTCCATACATTGCATTTTATCAATTTTTAAAACTAAATTACAGGGAAAGTTGCTTATAGTGGCCACCTCTTAATAGTGACCGCCTTGATGTACGTACTGTACTTTCAGCAACCTTTAATGTATGCTATGGCGCTGACTTCGACTTATAAACAGAACTTCGGGTATAATGGCCAGCCGGTTATAGTTACCAAATCTGGTTGGACGGATGTGATCACTACTAGCGGCTTTCACTATATTACGAAAGAAAAATTAATTTCTAAGGCATCAAAAACATATAAAAAAATATTATATCTGAAAGTATGAAAACCTCAATAATTCAATTAAATAATTTATTGAAAAAATTACCAAAACTCTAATTTTCTTAGAAAATTTTAGAATTCCTGTCGATCTTTGATGCATAATTTAAATTCCAAAAACAATATATGTTTCCCATTTCTGTCCAGAAGAAATCTATGTGATTTTTTACATATTTATGTTAGACGTGGTAATTATTGATTCAGAAATAAGATTTTCTAAAGATTCGTATAACTGATGCGAATAAATATAAATGAAAATAAATATAATCGTCGGTAAAGTATTTATACTAAACGTGTGGTACTTTAATAACAAGAGTTGAGTGTGATGTTAAATGATTTTTTTCTTTCAGAAATAAAACTGGAAAAACAAATGGATACACTAGAATAGATTTGATATTACATGTATCCTTTTAAAAATTGTTGCAAAAGTAATACGAGGATATTTATTAGTTAATAAATCAATGGAATAACTATTTGGAACCGAATCACTATATTGGTGATGTTTATAGTATGTAACTTTCACTCAATTATCATACTGCAACTGGGAAATTGTCGGTTTTCAGTGCATATAAATTGTGCAAATTACTGTCAATAGATACGCATGCATACTGCTTACCAACTTACTAAGTAGGTCATTATATCAGGAAAAGTCTTCTCATTGTTTTAATTTAGAAACAAATAAAATTTTATTAAACTTCGGTATTCTACAGCATCCATTTTCGAGGAATTCAAATAGAAAATGAAAACAAACATGTACACCTCACACAAATATAATTAGTGCATTAAAAGAATTATTCAATATTTTCAAGTATGGTAAAATTATGATTGTGTAATCAAATGTGTAATTACTGTTTCACGCAAAAACTTTCAACAAAGTTATATGTAATGAATATATATATACATTTAAATTAAATAAATGAACATAAAAAATAAGTTTAGCAAAAAGTCTAATTAAGTTAATATGTTCAATATACTAACAAAAATTTTATATAACAAAGCAATTGCTCTAGTTGAGAAGTTCTTTCAAATCATGTTGGGAAAAAACGTTCAAAAAATCATGGTGAACATAGGGGAAGTAAAAAGAAAGAAACGCAATAAAAATATTAAAAAACCAAACAGTTTTTCCGTTGTCACAAGAAATATTCAAATTTGGAATAAGTTATGTTACTAAATGTAATGAATGGATATTTGTATATTTTATTTAAAAATAATGAATTAAATTATGTTTGAAAATTGACTCCACAAAAAGAGGCTGAAATTTTACAGGAATCCTGGCCGTGGTAAACCATAAATAAAGAGCTATTATAACTCAGTTTTGATATAATACAATTGATATTAACGGTACTATGAAAGTTGACTGTATAATTGATGTGGGTGTGCGTTTCAATCTCACAAATCCTTTAAAATTGTAAAGAAATTATTTTTTATTAAAAATTTGATTTTAATAATTTTAAGTTTTGTTTACATTTTTTTTGAGTGTCTTAAATATATTATAATGAAAAATAAATGTAACACGCGAAAAGTTTATTTTCAAAACACTATTTAATTGATAATATTTAAACAAAATATTTATCAAAAAAGTAAATATTAAATATTTCAAATAATTAAAATATCTAATATCCAACACTCCCAACAGATTCATCCACTGAAGAATCTGAATCCACAATGTAATCATTTAGATAAGGTGGTCTTCGTCTTTCTCTACTAGGCCTACAGTTCAATGATTGTTCCTCTTGTGTTTGATTGTCTGGTAGTGATGCAGTTTCCTCCATATTCATATAGTATGACTTGGAATTTTCTACCAAGTCAGGCTGTCTAGGTCGAATGTCTGCGATATGTCTTGGACCACAAAATCCGTTGCAATTTACTAGATATTTCCTTTGATCTATTCTTTTCACGACAACACCCTTGGTCCATTACTGTGTACATGGTGTACTGTTTTCCGGTTTTACCCACGCTAATTGATTCTCCTCATAATCTGGATTTCCACAAAACGGCTCCTTTTCACTTCTTCCAATTATATCTAACCCTATGGGCAAATAGCTATATAGCGCCGAGCTTGGTGTTTCTTTTCCTTCAGATGGCGTGTCATTATACCACTATAAGGCTTCCAAAATGCTGATATTTGATCTGCACGCAATTCTTTTGATTGTTCTATGATTCCTTTCTATTATTCCGTTGCAGTTGGGTCGATTGATGGCACGATACATGACTCAAACGTTCCATTTTTCCATTAGTTTGTGGAATTCTACCGAATGAAATGTGGTATAATTATCGATAATTAGTTCCTTGGGAGACCCGCGTTCACAGAACAAACTTGAGAATTCTGAGACAATTGACTTGATGTCTTCAGCCTTAATTAATTTCCATATCGCAAAGCGAGAAGGACCACAATCGATTACACTTAAAAATTTTTGATGATTGTACTTTGTAACATCCGCAGCAAGTCTTGTCCAGTTTTGTTGACGCTCAGCCTACCGGTTTTCCATTTTACGGGTGCCGGATCGATGGATTGACATTCTTGACATCTTGAAATCAAATCCTTGATATCCGCGTTTGACACACCTATTCCTTGCATCGCACATAAATATCGCATTCTGTTTGCGCCTATATGACACTTATCATGAAGTTGCTGCAGCTTGAGTAGATCGTCCGTAACCGATGAAAAACAATTGCTTCTTTTTAATTGTTTTAGGATTCTTGTCAACTCATCTGCCTTGTTATCTTCGCTATTAACAAACTCGATCTTCAACTCGATCTCATACTCCTGTCACAGCTCCTTGATCATCGACAGTCTTTGTTTTATTAAAATCTCAGATGAAGCCTTGGCATTTAATTTTTCCCGATCTGAGATTGTTGTGGTTACCCTCGAAACTACTGACTTATTATCCGATTTTACTATCACGCTCCTTAAACCCCATTTCACGCATAAGTTTAAACCCTTTACAACTGCTTCTAGTTCTGCTACATTAATATGTATAGAATCATCAGATTTTCGCAACCTTGATGCGTCCTCGATTATGTTCCCTTTGACTTCTAACGCCGCACCAATGGCTATTGAACTTGCGTCGCACCATATAATACCTTTCCTGCAGTCATCAATAGCCCATAAACCTCTGCAAGGATCACTCTCCCTCACTGTCTTTGAAACCCCTTTAATCTTCTCGAATAATTCCTCGTCTATCTTTTCATCTCACCTTCCATCACTAAGTCGTTTAAGATATGAACATGACGGATGTAGCCAATTAGCTACCGGATGTATTCCTACTAATTGTCCACATAACGAATATAACTCGCGACGTGAAATTAATTCCACATCCAGCTCATCCCTTACCTGATTGTCCCTCTTTCATCTCACTACATGTTGGTCCTTAAAGACTTTCATTCCTAAAACACGAACTTCGTTGGCTTGTGACAGATTTTCCGGTTTCTTATATTTGAGACCGAAGTTATTGAACAATTTTTCTACTCTTTCAACAGAAATGAAACTTTCATTTACATAAATATCATCAATATAAGAGTCAGTATTTTCACGCATCCTGGTGTCAGAGTTCAGAATCCACGTGACGATTTCGATCATTATAGTTGGTGCAATGTTTAAACCAAAACCCATCCTAGTTAAAACATATTTCTTGTTATTAATGATACAAGATTGGTAACGCCACATGTCCTTATGAACATGAATCTGCATGTACGCCTCTGACAAATCAACCATTGAAAAAGTCGAACCCCTACGTCGCCAATCGCGGAGCTTTTCTAAACATATGTCCGCAGAACCACTATAAACGTCCACGTAACTGCTTAATTTTCTAAAATCAAAAATGGGTCTTATCTTGGACTTATTAACCTGTAATATTCCGAATATCGGTATAGATCCTATCGATTTACCCATTTCTTCCTCATTGTACTCGATTAGATAACCCTTTTCTACCCAACCGTCTAAAATTTTCAACGTTGGAACATCTTTTAATTTGTTGTCCTTAAAAGTAACTGACGATTCGGAAGGTAACTCGGAGCCTCACTTTTCCAATTCAATTTAATCGATCAATTTTCCCTAAACTCAATTTCAAAATTATGCTTTTTTATACTAACAAGAGGCGCATCCGATGCAGTACAACTCAAACTACTATCTATCCCTTTAATTTCCTTTTCACTGAACTCAATAACACCATTATTAATTTTCACGCCGCCCAATTTACTTATGACATCCATACCTATTAAGATCCCTAGACCATATGGCAATGTTCCATGACCGAACATTCCACCCTAATGATCCTGCCATTTATATTCAGCCGCACTTCACCCGAACCCACTCTTACACCTAGTCCAGTCATGAAGGCAGCCTTTCTTAGATCGTCGACCTTCGTTGCTAACACTTCACCTGAGATGCATATTCATCGATAGTCTCGCCATCGTGATACTGTAAGTTTATCAATTGACTGTACGCAGAACGTCTAGTCAGGCGAACGAATTGTTTAATATCTTGAAGAACCGATCGCAGCTGCTTTGCGTCTTCTAGTCCGATTCCATGTAGATGTTCAGTGCAACGCCCGATAGTAAAAAAGGGAGATACGGGGCTGGATCAGTAATCTTCTGGATTTTCATGATCATTTCAAATTTCTTCTGCCAAATCTCGAAA
>MQRK01247652.1:22663-40682 GCA_001938485.1 Girardia tigrina
ATATATATATATATATATATATATATATATATTAATCATAACTTTGGAATTTCTAAAATTTAATTTCTTGAAAATATATTTTTTTCGTATTGTAAGAAAATAAAAAAATTCAGTTGAACCTAAATTGTTTATTCAAACGGAATATACTAAAGCCAATCTGCCGTGTTTAATAGAGATAAACTAGATTTGTTGATAAATATTTAAATTAAGATGTCGTTGAGATAAAATGTTTAATTATGAATAAAATATTAACAACAGATATATTAAAAACACGCAATTTATTGATTATATTTATTTGTTTATTTTTGTTATACCTTAAAATCCTATTTGAAACGCGAACCCCTTAAGAACACTTAGAAATGAAAATAAATTGAATAGATAACACGACACCTATTTATAATCCAAGCGAAATTTTCTAACAAAATATTTATTCTGTTTTCGAAATGGTTTTTTTTAATTCAATAGATAAAGTTTGCATTGTAGATTGGATTTTAAAGTAATTAATGTTAATCTATGAAAAACCAGTGTATTAATAAGATGAAGACTGGGACTTTGTCTGGTTAACTTTCAATGATTATAATGAGGGGATGTAATACACTCGTATTCAATAATACTTTTATGCAAGTATCAATAGCAGCCCAAAAAGTTTTAAAATAAAATAATATTTTCTAAACTTTCATTATTAGATTTTTATCTGATAAAGATTAATAAGTTTAGCGACTTAGAAGTATTCTGGGGTGTTAAAGCTACCCTTAAGTCTAGAAACCTATAAATTTTAAGAGATTAATTCACTCTTATTTTCTAAATCATTATTTATAATATTAATGAGCATTTTTAAATTAAAAACTTTACTTTTACAGTTAACTTATACGTCATAGTATAGAAATATATGGTATTTAGTTCTATGCTGTCATCTAATTAATTAAAATTTATGTTTCATAGAAAAAGTAATTAATGATTTTTGATTAACGATATTAACAGCTTTCGGTTTTAATTATATTTCAAAGTGAATTTATTTTCATTATAAATTTATATTTTCATATCTTTATAACTGATCGTTAACTAATCGTTAACATATATATGATAAAATCAGCACATAGAGAAACATCCTTGTCTTTTATTTTCCTAAGATATTGTCATATTACAGAGCAAAAACTTTTTAGAGTCACAATTCTTTCAGTACGTATCTGTTTTTCCGTTTAAAATGGATAAAAAAACTTAATCCCTTGCAACAAATCCATATAAAAAGACTAAAAATAAAGTATTAATTATAAACTGAGATCGGTAGTACAGTGAAAGCCACTTATAGTGGCCATATCCATCCAGACAAGATTTTGCCACTAAAACCGGCTGGCCACTATACTAAAATTGTCTACGAGGAGTAAGTTGTTTTTTAGTTCGCTATCAAAATTTAAATAGTTTTAAAAATTATTTTAAAAAATATGGCTGGATGGATGTAACCACTATAAACGGCTTTCACTGTATTTTATAACATTAAATTAAATTTTGATATCAGCAATTGTTAAACATTGTAACTTCTTCTTATGAAAAGGATTTAGATTTCAAATACTTTTGTCATGTTAATATAAGCTGTTAAACAATTTGATATTTGATGTTGTTTGACTTATTTTATTTTCCAAAAAATTATAATTTTATTTGAAAATTAAATAAACAAACACTTACATTTTCAAGTTCTTTTCCAATACAATTATAAACAGAAAACTGAAATATTTAAATCCAAATACGAAGCGATATTCCCTATTTCAGTATTTTGATAAATTCTGAGTCAATAACACACAAATTACTTTGCATGAGAAAAATAAATAATAATTTCTGATAGGTTTACTTTCAATGCAGCAAGAACTATTCAGAATTTATTAAAGAAATAAGTCGTAAATTCATAATTTTGAAATCCGATTTGTGGTAAGAAAATTAGTTTATAAATACATGAAAAATAATTACTGCGTTTTACATCACTGAGGAGCAGTCAGGAAAATATTAGGAAGACAAAATTTTTTGACATGTTGATTTGTTTTGTTTCAGTTGAAACAAGTGTATAAATGGAAACGCTATTCGAAATTTATTACAATTACAGTCAAAAACTTTGAAAATAAAAAAGTATCATGAGCTGGTTCACTAATATAAAATAAAAATTAACATTGCAATGAAATTCGTTCTTTCTGTCTTACATGTTAACAAGAAGTATAGATTCAACTACATTATTTCATACATTCCATAGTATTTCTGATATATTTTATATTGATTTACCGAATCATCGTTTAATTTTTTAGTCTAGTGTAAAACGAAAAAAACATCTTTAGAGAAACCATTTTTTGGATGTTATTTAAATGCTATAAAAATAAAATCAAATGCAAAAAAAATAATTTTACAATTGCTATTAAATAAATTGCAAACGATATAAAAATTTATATATTTTGCTAATATTCTTTGTAATAAAAATTAATAAAATCTATCAATGTGTTACATACAATTCTGTAGGAATTTTGTTATTTGTTACTGAAAATAAATTTGAATATATATATATATATATATATATATATATATATATTCACATAAATTCCAAAATAAAACGAAATCTGGTCAATGCAATTCAACAAAAGTATTTGACTTAATGACATTTTAATAGAACAGAAAGGTCTCTCAATTTTAGGTTTGCGACTGGAATGTACCATATATATAACTTTTAACCTGAACTTGTTTCTCAACTGATGATGTCGTAATAGCGAAACATGTTTTGTTGTATAATTAAAAATAACTTAACTTAACTTTTGATTAGCATGATTTCATGCAATCGATTACATAATCATCATTTTTGTATTTATATACAGGTGAATTTATTATTAATTAGAGACCTGAAGATGACGGTAGATCCGTCTAAATATATTGTCTTGAAATATATTTTTTAATGGATGAGTGTTGTTATTAAAAGAAAATTTTCGTCCGGATTTCGTTTTATCAATAATTAAAAATAAGTTCGTACTTTGATTACCCCATATAATTGATACAGAATGAGACTCAAATCATTAAATATCTTTAAGTCTCATTTTGTTGTTTTTTATTCTTAAAAAAAGTCAAATATGATTATTTTATGAAGAAAGAAAAATTATATTTATTTAAGATTATTATTTTCAAAAAATATTTTTGAAAAAATGGAAACATCTTCATGATCACTTAATAAATTAGTATTCTTATCAATAATAATAATTGTGAGGAATATTTTAAATTGTTTGTATGTGTATATGTTGTATATGCTGTATGTTGATTTAAATATGTTGAACTTAGAATGGTGATTCTCCCACCCAGATGGAAATTGGTATTTTTTTTAAATTTAAAGTAATTGACTATTTGAACATAATTAAAATAATAATTTGATAAGTTTATATTTTTTAAATTAACAATTAAAATTAAAAACAACACTCATCCATTTAAAAATATATTTATAGACAACATATTTCGACAGATCAACAGTCAACTTCAGGTCACTGATTAATAATCAATTCACCTGTATATAAATACAAAATGATGATTATGCAATTGTCGCGTTCCCCTCTCTCGATAACATATTTGTTGACTCAGAGTCCCCATCCGTTTTTCGAGTTCAACGGTAACTCAAAATGATATCGATATTTCAACCACTACTTCTTCATCATTCATGGGAACGGACGCGCTATTTTCGAACGCCTTCAGGTTCAAACCGGTGACGGGTATTGCCCGACCGGTAGCTTCAGCGTCTGAAGGGGTTGATGCATTTATTCGTTATTTACATTCAGATTTATTTTATATTTGTATAATCTATATTTGTCTCATGTTTTGAGCGAAGAGAGCCTTGAGGAGATAGACGACGATTGAACCGTTGCCCCTATACATTCTGCGATCGACCTGCGTCACTTCCAAAAGGTTCTTCGACTCTTTCATCACATACATCGCTCACGAGTATTACTTTAAAGTTTTAACTAATTGTTCAGTTCATTATTGATTTAATAACTACTAGAATTCATTTCATTTCTCCTTTTCTTCTTCACTGTATGAACCATGACTTGATCTCTTTATTTTATATCACCACTGATCTTTGACTCTTAACTGACGGCCACCCCTTATAAAATTTATATAACAGAGCTCATTCTATCCAAATACAACATAGTTACACTTGTGATTTTAACCTTGCAATTCTTTAGCTCTTTAGATTTTTATTTTATTAATTCTTTAATTCCTAATTTTTTTGTTAAAGACTGCTATCAAAATCACACTTTATAGATTATATCAGAGACTATTATCAGAATCACATTTTATTTTGTTCAGATACGGTCACCAGAGTTAAATTTTTATTTTTATTCAGAGACTGATAAAAAATATATTCTTATTTACATTCAGAGACCGGAATTGCAGTTTATTCACGCAACTCTTGCCAATGGGATATCTATTACATCATTTGGCCTGTCTGTCACTGTAGATCATTTATTCTAATTAGTACCTCAACTATTATTAAACCCGTATTAGATAAAATTGTTTTCCATAATAAACAAATTTTTCAAATGAAACGTCGAGATCGTGTCGAGTCTTAACAAGTGTTCGATCTTCACTTATTGGCATTATCACCCACACCATCTCTGTTGCTGGAACTGCTTGTTGTGTGCTACATTCAGAGTTCTACGAGTACTACTCTGTCGCTTGAGCGTTACTACTCCTATCGCCAGGCCTCACTTATTTCTTTATACGAAAGGAACTCGCCGTTATTGTTATTAACAAGCGTAAGTCACATCCCTACCAACTGTTAATACTGCAACTGTACAAAATCAATGAACCGACGGATTCCTGGATAAAGGCATCTAGCATTTATTATTCGTAACTATTATTTACCTGTCATGCTATAATTCTTGTCTACAACTATCTACAAGAGACACCCTGCTCTTCATTATCGGGACCTTTTAACTAGCCATTATGAAACATTTACAATTTTAGAGCAATGAAATTGTACGTTATTTCAAATTCTAGGACAGCAATTATTAGATTATAAGTTATAAATTGTTAGATGATAACACTTTAGGTTATAAAAATCAAATTATTTACAAGTTATAAAACATAAACAAGTCATAGGGTTATAGTGAAGTCATCATTATGTTCAAATTTTTACCAGTTGATTTTTTACATAATTAACGAGAGTAGATAGATAGTTGAACCAAACGAAAATAACACCACCAACTCACGGTCGAGACATCTCCCCGGCCGACCCTAACGATGAGAATAACTAACTCCGTATCTGGAGTCAAGTTACTATTGCAGTTACTAATTACTGTTCAAGTTGGAATCAAATAATGATTCAAGAATCATACTAAAATTCATTTCTGACTAATAGGCATTAAAGTAATTTTAAACCATTCATCGCTATACTTACAAAATGAGACTATAGTTATTTCTGGCTTCTTAACACTATACACTATATATATATTGACTCCATTCGTCTTTCATATCCCATACATCGACGACTGACGCCGTCCTCTCTCCCTATCTTCGTGAAGTAAGAGACTATTTGGATTGCTCATCAATAGTTTATAAGTTCTCTGATTGTAAAAACTAGTACGAGGAATAAAATTAGTCGCGAGCCTTCTCCTATTCCCTCTCCAAATAAAACTCGGTTCCACCATATGAAAGGTTAGATAAATAAAAAGTAGACTCATTTGTAAAAGGAAATTATATTTAATTAAAATAAAAATAAATAGAATTAAAATTCACGCAGGTAGTATACATGCAACATAATTAATAATGTTATAAAATAAAATAAATAACAAAAACGCCATTTATCGGTATAAGATTTATTTTTGACAATATGTTTTGCCTTCACAGGCATCTTCAGGTTTGTAAAGCTACCTTCTTTTATACTTGCTTCGTTGTTATGCAAGTGGAAGGAGTTGTTATGGAAGTTACAATTTCAAACACGTTAACAGTCTGATAAAAAATACCATTAATTCAATTTATTTGAAATCGAGAAATAATATCCACAACAATGAAATGAACTCAGAAATCTCCGAGCTGGCTCCGTTAACTTTGAAACTTCAGTACTCAGAAGGGGCTCAGGAATTTAAAAAGGTATTATTAAAGAACATCCCTCGTGGATTTAAAGCAAGAATTATTTTCACAACAAACAAAGTTTCCCGATATTTTACGGACAAAGCCAAAACTCCATTAGGAATTAAGGCCAACCTAATCTACCAATTTACATGTCACAAGTGCCAAGCTTTGTACATTGGAGAAAAAAACGTCATCTCCGCACTAGGGTAGCCGAACATTCTCAACAGAGCAGGAAAAGTTCAATTCTGGAACATCTGACGAGATGTAAAGATAGGGAAACTGTCAATTGGGAAAATGAATTCAAAATATTTAACACGAATTTTGATAATTGCAGTGAAAGGATCATCACAGAAGCACTTTTTATAAATCATTTCGTACCATGCTTGAATGTGCAGATTGAAACATCCAATCACATCAATATATTTTAATTGGCACCAATAAATTAATCCATGAATTATATAATACCGCTTGCATAACAACCAAGCAAGTATAAAAGAAGATCGCTTTACAAACCTCAAAGAGAAGACCTGAAGATGCCTGTGAAGGCGAAACATGTTGTCAAAAATAAATCTTATGCCGATAAATGGAGTTTTTTGTTATTTATTTCTTTCATTGTCATTATAAATTATTGAAAATAAACTGGAAGTTATAAAATGTTAACCGTATGATGAATACCTCTTGAATTAATAACTGATCCTTTCACTAATCGAAATCGTCGTTTTAAGAAAATGATATTATTAGTCGAGTATCGAGTATAAAAGTTACGCAAATATTAGTGTGTCAAAGTATGATTATGAAAATAGTTAGAAAAATTGTGTGTGTTTCTTCCGGAATGTTCTGGTATTTATAGCTAGTTCGTTCCATTAATCGCTCGAGAACGCCGGCTGTTCTTCAATCCGTTTATTTATCTGATTGTTAATCTGACTGTTTATCAAGAACTGCCAGTCATCGGAAAATTAACATTCACGATTTGCAGTACATACATGATTAATTTGGTTACCATCTGTTAAGTACTGTAATCATTTCGGGTAAGGTATTAATCATTGACAATGATTTATGTATGTCTACAACGGCGTTCCGCCGTGTCATTTGCATTGTTGCCTGGTAGTCCATAATTAGTGATTAATTCAAGTGAACATCTTCGGATTTTAATTGACAGCGCTCGCTGCTGCTACAGACACGTCATGTCCTACCAGAAAGTCAGTTGATTACTGTTTGATATTTCTCTTTGCTTATTATTTATTCGATTTCAGTGTCGCAACAGCCCACGGAGACCAACGGTCGATCGCGTTTCCGTATGCTGGTTACTTGCCACAGGGATTGGTTCTAGTGCAGTTCGCGTTGTCGCTTGGCGGTGTTTAGGCATATATTTTTATGTCATCTGTCGATATATGTCTTGTCTGGTAAGTTTACAGTTTGTTTATTCATTGTTATGTAATTATGTTTATATCAGACCACCGCGAACGTTCGGAGATCAGAAGATGGCTGATTCATCATGATTCATATCTCGTCTGTACTTTTAGGTAATTAATTTTCTAAAATTAATTAAGAACTTCTTAACCTTTCGTTTATTTTGCAGGACCTTGGAAAAGCATTCCAGGATCTCTGAGGGTGGCTTCGGCAGGACGGTGATAATTACTGACTCCAAAGGGGCTCCTCTGTTATTTAAAACTAACAGGAATAATCTATACCTTTTACAATTCAATTTCACACAAATGAAAATCAATTTCACTTTATTGAAAATCAATTTCACATTATTGAAAATCAATTTCACAATTTTGAAAATTAATTTCACGAAAATATAAATATATAAACATAAATCAAAATAAATATCAAATTTAAATATTTCATGAATTTATAATATATCAGAATATTATAAAAGAATTTCTTGAATTTGATTTTTTGCACTTTTGATACAGTTAATATTAAAACTATATATTTGTTTAATCACAATTGATTAAATATTAAAAGAAATATATATTTTTAATATTAATTGCATCAAAAGTGCAAAAAATCAAATTCAAGAAATTCTTTTATAATATTCTGATATATTATAATTCATGAAATATTTAAATTTGATATTTATTTTGATTTATGTTTTCATATTTATATTTTCGAGAAATTGATTTTCAAAATTGTGAAATTGATTTTCAATAATGGGAAATTGATTTTCATTTGTGTGAAATTGAATTGTAAAAGGTATAGTTTGACTATTCCTCTTAAATTATAAATTTTACTTATAATGGTTTTATACATGTTGGTTCTATGATCTTTAAAGACATTTCGTATTACCATTTCGCATCGTAACATAATCGATTGCATGAAATCATGCTAATCAAAAATACTCAATAAACTGGTTGAGACTGCATAATGAACATTGATTTAAGGCAAAATTATCAATATTAACACCACAGATGTGATATTAATATTATGTTAATATTGATAATTTCAAAATTCTGTGTAAACATTTTGATAGTTATTGGGATAGAGTATCGTGTGAAGCATTGTTAATTAGGTCACGTTACCATAAAATCAATTTTCAATCGATAGTCTCAACCAAATCGATGAGCAGGAGCGTTGTCTAGAATCAATAAACATTTCACCTTTTCCGGTGGTATTACCAGTTTCTTTTCTTGAAATTTACGTACTGAAGGTACAAATTCGTTAAGAAACTAGTATTTGAAAATATCTGAATTAAACCATGCCTTATTAGAGTTATAACATGAAACAAGTAAATAATGCATTATATCTTTTGAAACTCTAGATTTACGAGATTGGTCAACAATTACAGGAGTCAGTCTATGCGATCCATTGGCATTCGCACAAAATAGTGCCGAGATCCTGTCCTTGCTAATCTTTCTTCCAGAATTCGATTTTTCATATTTGAAAGCTTGGGTGTTTTCAGGCAAACTACGCCATAACAAACCAATTTCATCAGCATTGTAAATCTGAGATTCTAATAGCATTTCGTTACTTAAATGGTCTATTAATTTTTGCCTAAAAGGTTCAATTTCTTCTTTTGATGCACTAGAAGCTTCGCCGTAAATTCCATGACTTTTGCGAAAGCGCCAGAGCCATCCATCGCTTGCTCTGAATGGTATGTTCATATGATTAACTAACGTAAATGCAACAGATTTAAATTCGATTGCCCGAACGGAACCCGGCTAGAACATTGTTGGTCG
The DNA here is from genome assembly GCA_001938485.1 of Girardia tigrina. Classification (NCBI taxonomy): domain Eukaryota; kingdom Metazoa; phylum Platyhelminthes; order Tricladida; family Dugesiidae; genus Girardia; species Girardia tigrina. The sequence continues at coordinate 31,933 of MQRK01247652.1, forward strand.
TACCATTTTAAGATTGCTTTTTCAAGTTTCACGTGCCAACTTCATTCGTTTTCTGGAATAACCGTTCTCTCCTACATCACATTAACACATACTTATTTAGTTTACTTTTATTTTTTCTTGTGTCCAAAACAGTTTGCTTTTTTATACCATACTGTTCACATACATGGGGTATTGTTCACACTTACATTTAATACTAACTTTTTAATACTTACTATTTAATACTTACATTTAATACCGAAAAAGATACAGGCACTGCTCTGTTACCATCGTAATAAAACTGGGTATCCTTTCGAGTTCTTCCCTTCGTTGACTGTGCATCTGGTGGCACTCCGCGATTTTTATGACTTATTGTTCCAATATACGATATTCCATGTTGTTTCAATTCATGAACCAGTTCCAATGTAAAAAAAGAAAAGTGAAATATAATCATGTAGAAATTCAAAATTATTAAATGACTTACCTGTGAGGTGACGTCCCGCGTTGAGATAAGGCTCAACGAGATGAATAGTCACGGATTTTGCCGTGACAGTTTGATTTAACAGGGCAGTACCTTTGCCAACATAAATGATGGAATTCAGAGCATAGAAAGTCTCTGCATCACAAAGCCACATCATTTTGATGCCGAATATACTGTTGAAACTAAACACGGCCATGGAATTCAAGCAGTTGTTCATCTACAGTAAGATATTCACTAGGAACATATACGTCTCGATTCTTTCTGTTGAAGACTTCAGTAATACTTCTGACAGGAGTCAAGCGATCTTGTTTATCTCTCTGCAAAGGATCATCAAAACGAAGCATTAATTTTATTTGCAGAAAACGTTCCATCTTCATGGTTGCTCTACATATTAGTAATCCATCTCCAGCAGACCACAATTCCTCAACATATCTGTATCTTGCACGAAATGCTCCAATAATAATTAGAATGTCAATAAATACCTCCAGTTCGTCCCTGTCGATCATTTTCCGTTTCTTCTTACAACTGCGATGCTGTTGTTCCATTTCTGAATACGTCTCCGACCTTACAAATTGGTGTAAGCGCAATGTGTCCTGAAAAGTGACATCCAAGAACATAAGCACTGCTTCTCTTTCATTGTTTGGATTTACACTAAGGACGGAACCTGCATGGAAATTCATCACATTGTGCATTGCATGGCGACCACGGTTTGCTGGAGCAGTAATTGACCAAACTGTACGTGACGATAAAATAAACTCAAGATCTTCTTCCACTGTAGACCTGGGTTCATCTTCCGTGCTTTCGTCCTCACTGTTGCTAGATAAATTTCTTACTGCATCACTATCTAGTGTATCGTCATTTTACTCCACATTCTCCTCCATTTCAATGCTTTGAGCATCATCATTTTCAGAAGCATCATCATAAATATCACCACTACCATCTGACTTGAAACCAATGACCACATTTGCAGCATGTTTGCAGACTCTCTTTGAACGAGAGCTCATTTCTGAAATAAAGCAAATACCAATTATATAGTAATGTAGTAATGAAAACAAAGTTTATGATACACTAATTGTAAATAGGACCAAATATAGAACTGACTGAAATAACAAAGCCTTGAAAAATGCGTAGTGCCTGGCGAAAACTTTACCTAGATGGGTAACATTTGTCTTTTATACAAGAAATGAAAATGTTTTTACACCACTCAATACTAAATTGTTTATCTTTGAACACATATTTGAAATTTGTATCACACATCCTGCTTGAAAAAAATGTAACTTCTCGTATCTTATTACCAATTTTTTAGTAATGTTTCCTAGTCGAAATAAATTCGCACTTTGATAAAACAAGAAATTGACTTTTGACAAACGTTATTTAGAGTTTTAAAGTGTATCTCAAAGACTGTTGTTAACAAACACTTACTTAAAATGTATCGAAACACTTCAAAACCGCAGCAATAATTGTCTTTATTAAAACAGTTTGATGTTAAAAAATGGAATCTACACAAAATTATTCATCGTAAAAATATTTTTGCGTCTAAAAATCACGTCTTTGATAAATAAAGTACGTATGAAACAAATTTAATAGAAATATTACATGCGTGGGTATGCCATACCAATAACATAGACAACGGCTGATTTATTTTCACATAGGACAACCGTTAACAAGAAGTTTTCAATTTTTTTACATTTGACCGGATTTTTGGCCGTTGTATCCGATGTCCGTTATATAGATGCTTGACTGTATTAACAATAATATTAATATTATTAATAATAATAAATATCAAATAACAAAAACTTAAGTCAATATATAATTGAACTGAAAATATTTAGAAGAATCTAATGATTAAATCTAAAACTTTCTGTTTAAATAAAAATTAAGAAGAAACTATAAATCCAGTAATTAGTAACATAATTCAACTTAATCCGTCCGAAAATGAAATAATAATATTTCGAAATAGAGGGTATTAAAACAAAAAGCTTCAAAATAAATTATACAGAAATAAAATTATGGTCTCGTTACTGTATATTAAGCTTAATTTTTAAGGTGAAATCAAAGTATAAAACTAATAATTTTGCACATTTTAATTTTGAAGGAAAAAATGTGAAAATGATTTTGAAGAGAAACTTAATATTTTATAATCGTTTAATACAATTATAAAGGTAATCAAAAGACAAATATTAATAGTTTACAATAACAATAAAATCAATTGTTCTCCAATATACAAAATATTATAATTCATTTTAAATGCAAATGAATGTATCAATGTATCAATTCACCTTCAGTGTAGTTATAGAATTTGAATTTGTCGGTAAATTTTGTTTAAAAGCTTTGGTACTGTTTTGATTTGTTTCTAATGATGCATTTTTGAGACCTATTCCGCAACGCAAAAGAATAAATTATGAAATTTTATTACAACTAGTAAAGAACACCTACCGAGCTGTTATTGTAAATGTAATTTAAAAACCACGTATAAAGATTTCAAAATTTATTCAATTTATGGATAAAAATCGTGCAATTTGGATGTGTCAATAAATTGAAAATTTTTTCTCATTGAGAATTTAAAATTCATATTCCAAAAAAATTTATTTCATCAAAAGACAGTCGCATGAAGTTTAGTTTTAAGCAAAACACAAGGCAGTAGTCAATGGGATATAGAAAAAATACGAAAAGGAAAATAAATATAGTAAAATACTAAATCGGAAGAACAGAGCACAGTAATACCAGTAGGTAAAAATAATGATAAAAATCAAATGGATGTCTTTCATTCAATGAAACAATAATTGAACATCCTTCATCAATCATTTGAATTCAAGTTACACGAGGCAAATTTTTAGAGGTTAGATCTATATGATATGTGTGAGGAATATTTTAAATTGTTTGAATGTGTGAATGTATTGATGATGTATGATTTGAGTATGCTGAACTTAGAATGGTGATTCTCCTACCCAGATGGAAATTGGTATTTCTTTTAAATTTAAAGTGATTGACTATTCGAAAATAATTAAAATAATAAGTTTTTATTTTTTAAATTGATAATTTAAATTACCGTAATTTCCGCACTATAAAGTGTACCTAAACTGCGTATTATAAGCCGCACATTGCCTGCTTTTCCCAAAAATACATTAACGTATAAGCCGCATGTACAATACACCGTATTATAAGCCGCACACTAAATGTAAGGATTTTAAGCCCATTTTAAATAAATCAGTTCAAAGGAAATAAACTAATAACACTAAGAAATTTAAATTTTCATGATACTCAGAATTGCTATCAGTTACTGCATCTGAATCCACAGCTTGATTTTTGGTCTCAATTACACCTTGTACGCCAGAACTATTAATAATGCCTGCCTTAATGAAACCCTTAATGATTGTTGATGTTGGAATAGTGTTCCAACTTTCAAGAATCCATTTAGTTATAGTAACAAAGTCAGCTCTTCGCTGTCTACCTGTTTTAGTAAAAGTATGATCTCCGGACATCATCCACTCTTTCCAAGTGTTTCTTAATTTGGCTTTAAATGATTTATTGACTGAGATATCTAGAGGTTGAACAATCTTAGTCAATCCGCCAGGGATAACCGATAAGACAGTATAGGCACGTCTCAGTAATGACTTTACAGCTTCGGTAAGATGTGCACGCACTGAATCACAGATAAGCATTGAGGATGATGTGTGGAAGAACCCACCTGATCTCTTAATAAAAACTTCACCAACCCATGCTTGCATTAATTTTTCGTCCATCCATTCTTTTTCATTTGCCTTTACTACAACTCCATCAGGAAATTTACCTTTATGCAACGTTTTCCTTTTAAAAATTACCATTGGTGGTAACTTTAATCCACTCGAAGAACAAGCTAAAACAACAGTACAGGATGTTTTTTCGTTTCCCGTTGTCATAATTGGAACTGATTTAGCACCAACCTGTTTAATTGTGTGATTAGCTGGCATATCAAAAGGGATAGATACTTCATCCATATTGAAAATGTTATCATGATGTATATTCTTCTCTGTAATTTTTGTTTGACAAAACTCACGGAATATACTGGCCTTTTCTTCAAAATCTGCAGGAAGGCGTTGGGCTAATGTCGTTTTGCACCGAATCGAAAGTTTATTACGTTTCATGAATCTGGTGCACCAAAATTGTCCTCTGTTGCGGTCGAAAACCCATTGTAACACATAAACAACTATTGCGGTCGAGAATCGATTATAAAATAATAGCACGCAATCCACAAACATAACATGCAGCAAACACAAAGAAGAAAGATGGTTAACAATATAATACATGTATTTGAGATTAATGATAACATTACGTGAACCTTGAGATAATAAATAAGATCATCTTCAAGATGTGCCCATCTTGGAGGGTTTCCACGAAAGCTCTTACGAGATTTTTTAACTTGTCTCAACTCATCTTCTTGCTTTCTCCATCTTCTGATCATTGACTTATTGACATTGAGTTCTAATGCAGCTTTACGATTTCCATTTGATTGAGCTAATTTAATTGCTCTTAATTTCCACTCCGAGGTATATGAAGATCGGTTCATGGCTAAAATTGAAATAATTTATTATAACGTTAACTAACCGTAAAATAAAAATATACCGTAAAAATTTTGAATTATGACTTGTTTAAAGAATATTTAAACAAATATTTAAATTAATTTAAAATATTTTTTGAGCACTTAAAACATTAACGTATAAGCCGTTAATGACTCATTTATGATTTATGACTCATTTTAGGTTTTTAAGTGCGGCTTATAGTCCGGAATTTACGGTAAGTTTAATATTTGTTTTAAGAAAAGAAAAGCCTTTAATTAAATTTAAATAAATTTAATAAGATTTAGATTAAAGTCATTTTAATAATTTGATAACATTTTTATAATTTTATGTCTTTATTTAAGAGTGTTTTAAATTATTATTTTTAATTAATATTTTTAAAAATTATGTTTTTTTTAAAAGATTAAGTAAAATTGTTCGAATAATCATGATTAAAAATAGAAATAATGATACCAATTAGAGCGATGGCAAACGAAGAAAAATTTTCTGAGAGTTGTAATGACTCTAAATGTAATTGCAGTAAAAATTCAAATTAGACTTGTCTAAATGTTCTTAATATGGAGACACACGACCACGAGACACCAATTATCAAAGGACTGGAGACATTCGATGGGTCAGAACCAAAATTAGAAGAATTCTTAATAAGCTCTGAGAGATATTCAAAGATTTTGGAATTTGAGGAAGAAAGAAAAGCGATATTAATTACAGCATTCATGACTCCTGAGGCGATAAGCAAATATGTGAAAACACCAGGAGACAGCTGAGAAACAAGAATAAGAAGTACATTTTTGAAAGAGAAAGATATTTCGGAGATAATGAAGGAGCTTGTAGAGATTAGAATCGAGGATAAAAATCCATCAGAAGTATTTAAAAAGATTGACGAACTAGTAGAGAAACTAGTTGAGAAAAAACTGGGAAAAAGGAACTTTCAGATCTAGCCTACGCAAATGCCATTGAAGATAGAGAAGTGAAAAGAGAAATGACTCTGAGAAATACCACAAAAGCAGAAGATATAAAGAATATTCAAGAGAAAATCTAAGAATTTGATCTGAAAGACAAGAATGTAAGAGTGGACGCATACACGACGATGGAAAATAAAGAATAGAAGAAAGTAGAATATAAAACAAGAAAACCGAGACCAAAATACGAAAAGAGAAAGATCGAAGAACCAAGAAGAAATTTTAAAGCGAGATGAATCATATTTCGGGCCTGCCATGAAGTAGGCCATGAGAAAGCCTCGGGAAAGATATAAAAAAAAATTGTACTGCAATAAAACTATGATAGAGATATGAGATATCTGCATTCCAGTGAAGTCTCAAATGTTTATTTTAAATTCTTCACATAAAGAATTTTAAAATACTGTAAATAATGAATGGACTCAATTATCGATTATACTATAAAGTGAGTGTAAAGGATATTAATTCGAAATTATTACAACCAAATACGTACTAATTTTGTATCTACGAGTTATTACATTAAGATAAATGAAAAATTAAAACGCAGTTAAACTATTCTGTCGTACAAGCATCACGATTTGTTACATTTAGTTGTATTGAGTCAAAAATACCCTGATCTATGGTATTTATCTATAAATAATTGGTTCAGAAAAATGGAAATAGGTTTTCACGAAAAATGTAGAAAACAAAAATAAAACATTAAAACAGGTTTGACAATATTGAGATTCATTTACTCTAAAAGTAAAACATAGCTGTTACATATGTATAATATAAATTAATAGAAGGCACAATACACAGTCAGTATATTAGAAATTATTTATTTATGAAAAAGAAAAGCGTAAATTACAAATCATTATCCTTTTTAAAAAGATTGTAAACTGATAAGTTTCTGTACGAAAAAGGAAAAATAAATCTGTGGTTTTAAATAATATAAGTTATCATAAAAAGTGTTAAGGTTCCGAAATATATATATGAACACTCTTGATAAAATTTTATCTAAGTAAAAATTTAAAATAATTCTTTTGGTAAAATTGTTAATTTCAAATAAAATAATATTTAGTTTAACAAAACTTAGAATTAAAAATTATAAATATTTTAGTCTTTGTTTTCCTTCATCAATTTGCAATGCTGATGAAAATTACTATATAAACAGCAGCAAATCTAGTTTTAGTTTGCCCAAAAATATTTGCTGAAAAATTCGCCTAAGAAGAGTTCCCGTAATCAAGTAAAGTGAATACCAAATTTATTTTATTTTTATTTTATCCTTTAAAATATTGTTTTTAAAGAAACCATAAGTATCCCGTATGGGAGAAAAAGGTTTTTAAACTTTAATTTTAATCAAATCATCGTTCGTTTTTGGAGATTCACAGTCTTTACTGTAATCTGTTAACTCGCACGAAATATTGATTTGTGTTTGTATGCTGTCATCAAGAATTGGATTATTATTATTATTTTCGACTTGTTAATTGCGTTATTTGAAATAAAGTTTCATAAAAGATTTTGTGTTCATTATTCATATATTTATGTTGGAAGTCCCTTCTGATTAATTGGAGTCAGATTATAGATTAAAGATTTCAGATTAAAGATATAAAGATTAAAGCTTAAAGTTTAAAGAATAAAGACTAAAGTATAAAGATTTACGATTAAAGATTCATGTTAAAGATTCAAGATAAAGATTTGTGTTTAAAAAGTAAATATTTGAAATTAAAGATAATTTAATACCCATCAAAAGTATGAAAGCTTTTACTTTTTTCATTCTCATTAAGAAAAAAACAGGAGCGAACATTTATCATTTACACGGAAAAAAAATCCCGCTATAATCAGTTTTTCCCGCATTTACCGCTGTCTTAGATAATTTCTCGCACGGTGTGGCATCAATGGACAGAAATAATCAGGCTTAAGTTTTCAGATAGGCTTAAAAACACAAAAATAAAATCACGAATGCTTGAAATTAGTCACTTCGATGTAAATAAAACTTTAGATGAGCTATTGGAGGCTTTGCGAAATTTGAAACAAGCCCAGGCTTTCAAAGTAACTGAAATTAATGATAATTCCCTCAATGTACTTCAAAATGAAAATTTAAAAAAATCATTTTGTAAATATTGTGGCATGTCCGGAATATGGAAAAAGTGTTAAAATTGTGGAAAATCAAATCATTTCTTCAAAATATGTAGAACAAAAACTGTAGTCAACACAATTTAACACGATCTATTATGATTGCCATATTATTTAACGGAAGCTTGTTTTTCTGATAATAAAATAAGAACCGTGTCCTTTTCAGTTATCCAAGCTACCAAAACATAAGTTTTTGTTGAGTAGGTTTCTCATCAGTGAACACCTATATCATAATGAAGAAGAGGAACTGCTATCCATCAAATGTCTCGTTATAACAGAGTCAATTAAACTTGATAGTAAGCTTATGTTCTGTGCTGAGTTTCCATAGCTTAAAAAAGAGATCACAGAATAGCTTAAGCGATTAAAACATAAGGGAATCATCAAACGTTGAGGCGATGAAGGCTTGGAAAATGCTTCACATGTGTTCAGGATTAGAAAAAAATTCATGCAAAATTACTAATGCGTTAGTTACAAAGTATAAATCAGTGTCGGGCAACCCGTGTGCCGCCGGCACCCTGGGGTGCCGCGACGAAGTCTAAGGGTGCCACGAGAAGTTTTGAAAAATATTTTAAATTGCTAGGGTTTTTCAAAAATCTTATTATTGATAAACAGCTATTTTCATATATACTATATATAAAGAGTTTTTATTTTAAATATTACTTAGAT
>MQRK01247653.1:0-14754 GCA_001938485.1 Girardia tigrina
AGAAAATTGGATATTAAAATTTGGAACACCAAGAACAATTCACGTGGATAATGGCAGATGTTTCATTTCAGATAGTTTCAAACAGCTGGGGAAGAAATATAACTTCTCGATTCAATATTGGAGCCCTTACCATCACCAGGCTAATGGACAGATCGAAAGACAATTCCGGACAATCAGAGACTGGATTTATTGTTGTATAAAGGATAAACTGTTTCGGGATTGGGAAGAGTGCCTCCCACATATAGAATTTACAATCAACGCAACCTTCCAAAAAACGATAAAGAGCAGCCCAGCAGAAATTATACTGGGAAGACGATTGAACTTGGACCGTTTCATAGACAATGGACTTGATGAAAGAGGGATAGTAATTACGGAAATAGAAGGCAACAGACAACAATATAAAAATGGAGAAAAGGGAATACCTACCAGACGGGAATTTAACATCGGAGATAGAGTGGATGTGAGGATTGATATCCGACACAAAGACGAAAAGAGATATGACGGGCCATACGAAGTGATAGAGAGAATTCACGACCGAAGTTATCGACTTCGAAACAATAATGGAACAGAGATTGTTCGAAACGTAGAGTGGCTGAAGCCACGTCGGGGGGGGGGAATGTGAGTTAGGAAATATTGATGTGTGCGAAGAGTAATATGATGAAGAGATATATGACATAATTAACCTATGAGATAATTACTGAGAGTATGATGAGAGTTGTAGTGTGTGATGTGTATGTTGAGTTTGCATGTGAATTTGTTAATGTGTATGTTGAGTATGCGTGTGAATTCACCAATTAGAAAGCTTCAGAAGTCGTGTAATAGTATTGTTGCGTATTTCCCCAGATGACGTGATACAATAACTATAAATGTACGGAGTTGTGTGTTTTAAAATACAAATTGTGATATCGTTAAATTATTTAATTATTAATTATAGTGACAGGACTAACAATAGTTTTACATAATTAAATTAATAATTTACTTAATTGGACAATTTATAATTAATTTTATTAATAATCCATAAACCACTTAAATAATAATTCGTAATTCACTTAAATTTTTTGTCAATATAGATTTCCTATTTTATTTTAATTCAAAATTCACTGTATTAATTATTTAGAAAATTTTAGATAATTAATTTCTGTTAATTTATAAATAAAAAAAATAAAATACAGTAGATTCTGTTTTTATGCAGATTTTTTGTGTGGTTTTGAAATAGACTGTTTTTTTAAAAAATATTATGTAATAAAAATCTAACAGTTCATTGGACGGCTAACAAGAAAACGTGGGTAACTACCGCAGTTTTCGCAGAGTTTTTTAATCCATATTTTATTCCAGAAGTTAAGAAATATTTGCTAGATAACGATCTCGAGCTCAAAGTGATTTTGCTTATCGATAACGCACCATCCGTATATTGAACATCCAAATGTCGCGATACTCTTTCTTCCACCAAATACAACCAGCATTTTCAACCATTGGATCACGGAATCATCTGCAGTTTTAGAAACATTATGTAAAGTGGACATTTCAGGACATTTTGGACAAGATAGAGAATGAAGAGATGACGTAAAAGTGGTTTTCGAGAAACATTCTTTACTTCAATATCTTATGGTAGACCTAATTAGTGCAGCATTATCGTCGAAGACATGTAATATCGTGTTGCTTCTGTTATTTTTGTTAAGATTTAAACCCTTAATATAGTTTTACGAATGTCTAATAGATTCCTATCGCCCACCGTCTTTACTCTGGAAATTTTTTCCAATATTAAAATTTAATTTAACAAATATTTTCATTATGTCCTCCCTGTTTGACTGGTTCAAATTGGGAGAGAAATTATCGAAAATGAATAATAATAATATTAAAAAATAATATTAAAATAATAATAATATTAAGACATAGGAAGACATGGGAATAATATTACTAATATAGAAAACATTATTATTATTTGCGTATTTCTAGTCAACCAAAATTAGAATCATTCGAGCCGGAGACAACGTTGAATTTGAACCTTCGTCCGGCTGCTTCCAGTTTTATTGTCGAGCAAATCAAAATATTGAATGAGCGATCGTTTATTTATGATTCTAAGAAAAAAATAATAAACTAAAATACCATTGCAAACTGTAAATACGGCCGAGATTGCGACAGGTATTATAAGTGTGAAGAATATTTGGTGTGTGGATGTTTTTGTGTAGTGTTTGTATGTTTAAATGTTGTAGTTTGATTTGGGATTGTGCCTCTCCTAACCAGATGGATTATCAATATTTAATTTCTTATAATCTGAAACTAATTTATTTAAATTTAGATTTAATATCCAAATTTTTAATTTTTATTATTACAACTTTTAAATAATTTTATTGATTTTATTTTTGTAAATTTTTGAATAATTAAAATCAAATTAATATTTAAAAATGACTATAAAAATATTTTATTTCAGCCCATAAAATTTAAAGTAAATATTTTTTAATAAAATAATCTTCTCAAGTATAGTTCAGATGATGATGGGAGATAATGAAAATTGATTAATGGATCTAAGTGAAAGCAATACTATTGATCATCATAAAGATGATAATAAATGTTCTGTCAAATGTGTGAGTTCTCTTAACAACAGGTTTACATAGCAGACAGATTGCCTGACCTGACCTATAGTCAATGGCCTGCGATTTCCCTATCTGTCACACAAATAAGTACTAACGCGGCCGTTGGTCGCTTGACTTCGGAGATCTGACGAGATCCAACGTACCCAACTGCGGCCATTGACTAGTTTTGTTTTGATCAAATTATTTTATTTGAAAATAAATATTTTATGTTAATATTTATTTGATGTCGTATTGAAAAAAGTTTTTAGAATAATTATTTAATGTTTTTTTAAGATATTTTTAAAGGAAATTTTAGTTTATGAAAATGTTTTATTTTTTTGTAGTATTTTATGACATTTCAACTAACTCCTTGAAATAATATTAATAACTGGCAGGCGCAACTTGCGGCAATCAATGCAATGAGAAGTGCTAAGATAAATAAATAAAGAAATATATTATGAAAATAACAAAAAAAGCACAAAAATGTTCCGGTGTACTGCTGCAGCTGAGAAATAAGCAAGCGTCAATATGAGCGATCAACTTGGAGACGCAGGAACGACGAGCACGGGTACGTGGACGTGCTGCGCTACATATGTGGACACAGAGCCAATAAAGCTCCTACGGAGTAAGTTGAGTCCGCGCGTACCGAGCACGACTAGATCAACCCGTTTCTCCTCCGCCGCGTGCACAATGTTAAGATTGGCGCTGCCTAATGTCGTCTCCCAGGAGCACTTAAGGCCGTGCTTACGGCACCGGTTCATAAACTTGGCCTCGAGAAGGTTGGCCTCTTCTTGGAGCCTGTAACAATTGAGTCGTCACACCAATACACATTTCTTGCCTCACTTCTTCAGCTGGACCGCGTAGTCCCTATCGGCCTTCGCGGGTATTCCCTTCCAGACGGGAGCGGACAGAGCTGCCGACGGACAGATGCTGTGGTGGAGGATGATCTCGTCGGTGTGCGGCTGCGCGTAGTGCTCGCGGAACCAACGGAATGCGTCGTCCGAGTAGCGACTACCGTCAATACCGATCAGAATCGTTCGTTTGCTCGTCGGCATTTCTAAGTAATATAATTTTATTTATATTTATATTGTATTTTATTTTTATTACCAATTTTGTTTTACTTATTGAAATATTTGAAATTTTAATAAATTATTTTCTTTGAAAAATATTACGTAAATTTTGGCGCAATTTTTTGGGGTTTATTCAAACAAGAAAATTATTATATGAATTAATTTGAATTTCATTTTCTTTTTATTTCGAACGAATAAAATTACAAAGAACAAATTCAATTATTATTTATTTTATGCGATTTTATTAATTTGTAACGATGAATTTTCATGAAAGTAAAATCAAAAAATAATTAAGAAATATAAAATTCAGAAAATATATCAACAAACAAATAAAACTCTGAGAAAAAACGAAAATAGTTTTCAAAAAATGCTCGAGCAAATAAACGACTCAAAATGATTTTTAAATTCAAATTTCTATTTCCACTTTTTATTAAAAAAATTCAAGTAAAAATTCATTTGATGAAAATAGATTTTATTATTAATGCAATATTTACATTTTTATTTTATCTAATTTTCGGTATGAGTAGAAAAATTATAACATTTACTTTCGTAAATTAAATAATTTATAATTTCCTAATTTAAAATAAATGCAAAGAGAAAATGAAAATCGGAAATGATATAAATAAACAAGTAAAAATATAAAGCAACAAATTGTTTAAAAAAGACAAGTATCAGCTAAAATCGCGAGTACAATTCGGCATCTAACGCAACAAGTGATATCGATGATTAATTTAACAATGACAGTTTTGTCGTTGATGTGCAAAAAAAATTTTCTTTGACTTTATAATGAAACTATATGGATATATATTAAAAAGAAATATGTAAGAAAATATTTGAATTATGATAATAGTTCCAGAAATTATTGTCATCAAAGACAACGAAGAGTTAGAAATCTTTTCATAACAACAAGTGCTTAAGTGGTATGATATTCTTCCAAACCCGTCTACTCTTAAGAATGAGTACCAACGATGGAAACATATGTGCGTGGAGAACAAAATTTCTGGAATGGCAATAACTCAACTTCTTCAACAATACGTTGACTCTGTATTCTTCGCAAATACTCATGATATATTCATCTTTCTTGTAGTTTTGCCAATTTGGAGTTGCGAAGAGTTCATTCTGTTGTGTATTTCGCATTCACTCATGTCTACGAACAACGATGGGAACTGACAGACTGTCTTATTTGTGTGTGATGGGAATGTACTATAATATTTCATCAACTTGTGCCTCAACGGAACAAATATTAAATATGGTCATTGTATTAGATCCACGTAAGATGTAAGCACTATAACTTTTTATGACTCAGTTTTGTAGTTTCTATTTATCATGAATATATTGTGTGATTTGGAGTTTTTTTATCTATGAAACATGGAATATACTCTAAATTTCGTAAAAATAAATGTAAAAATATTTTAACGCAAAAGAAATATTGTTTCAAATCGTAGCCACCCCCTTCCAAAATTTTGGATCCACCACTGCATGACAATTTCGTGGACTGTGGAAATTTGCGATACAGCATGTGTATAATCGACATTTCTGAATTTTCATTGGAATTTTCTCTTGACTTATTTTCGACATGTATATTTTGAATATATTCTTTTTTGAATTGGTGAACGAAACCTGGTGTTGACTATGATCATTGAAAAATTCTTCAAATCTTGATTTGCATTTTGTACATTTTGTACAGATGAAATATTCTATTGAATTAAATATATGTTTGCAGTAATTGTAGAAATTACAATTCTAAGAAAAAATAAATTAATAAATGTACGGAGCAAAAGTAAAAACTCACAATTTTTGTAATTGGATTTTGAAATAATGACAAAATCCTTCTCAACATCACGAATAAATTACGTTCGAACAACAAGAGATATGTACGAAGTCGTTATATTGTGGTATCCAGCACCCGAGATCTTAGTGGGGTCCGATCGATACTCTTGCGCGGTATATGTGTGAAATATGGCGTGTAGATTTGCAGAAATGATCACCGCAAACCACTCTTCCGCGGAGATTGATGAGCGACAGGCGAATGACGGTAAGCTTAGTTTTTCCGACCCCTTCGTCCCAGAAACATTGACTACTCAACGCCAGGACCCCGTTACCGTAGTGCACCCGCTCTCACACCAATAAAAAGATGTTTTTCAACGCTAAACATCGACCATATAATGATGAAAATTCTAAAAAAAAACAACTACCCATGTACTATAATACCGTTAATAACTCACTTTGACAGTGTATAGTACTTATATAGTATAAAGGGGAGTGGAAGATATTGGGTTATACGAGTATATATATCTCACATTTTCGAGGCGTCATCGTCGCGGTTCAGGATAACCAACGAAAAATGAGAATAGGTGCCTTTCAACTAGGGTTTGCAACCCATGAGTGGGTACCTTAAAACCCAATTCAACGAAAAATCTGACAAATATAGAGAACGCTGAGGTCACTCACAAAACAATAAGATCTTGGACTAAGTGGTGATTTGTCCAGAATGCCTTTACGCGAGGTTCACGTTTTGGTTTTAAGATCTGTACATGGAATGTGCCTGGGTTAAATAATAATAAGAAAGCTTTTAGCGTTCGAAATATTTGATCAAAAATCTTTCTCAGATCCCAGAATAAACACAGATATTGGTTTGTCCAAAAAGTCATTGCGTTTTTTACTAAAATATTTATTATCAAAAAAGACATGGATGCACAAATATTTTTACACGATATACTGTCCATTATTTTCAATCACTTTCTTCCACCTTTCCGGTAGCTTCATTATTCCTGATTCATAAAAAAACTTTGCCTTTGTCAGCAAAAATCCGTCTAGGAACGATTTGATGTCATCATCACTGGCGAATGTTTTTCTATTTAAGGAATTCTGCAATGATCTAAATAAGTAAAAATCCAATGGGGCCAAGTCTGGAGAATACGGTGGGTGCGGTAAAACCTCCCAACCCAGTGATAAGAGTTTCTGGCGAGTGGTCAAACTTGTATGCGGCCTTGTGTTATCATGCTGAATTACAACTCCTTTTTGATTTGCCTATTCAGGACGTTCCTGTTGAATTGAATGAGTCAATTTCTCTAGCTGACCACAATATATGTCTGAATTGATGGTTTCATTCCTCGGAAAGAGTTCAAAAAACAAAATTCCCTTAAAATCCCACCAGACGGAAAGCATAACCTTCTTTTGGTGAATTTCTGCTTTTGGGATCGTTTTGGCAGGCTCACCACGTTTTGTCCATGATCGTCGGCGTTCCATATTGTTGTAAACAATCCATTTTTCGTCACCCGTAACCAAGCGCTTCAAAAATGGATCACTTTGTTCTCGCTTCAAAAGGGAATCGCAAATGTCTATACGTTTCACCAAATGAATTTCTTTCAGTTCATGTGATAACCACATGTCGAGTTTACTGACGATTCCAAGTTTCTTAAAGTGACTTCCAACACTTGATTTTTTTTATTTCCAGAGTCTCTGCAACATCTCTTGTCGTCATATATGGATTAGATTTGATCAGTGCTGTTATTTTGTCGCCATCAACTTCAACTGGTTAACCGGAACGTGGTGCATCTTTCAGATGAAATTTTTAGAACGAAATTTAGAAAACCAGTATTGACACTGTCGAAGTTTTAAAGAGTCACTACCATATACAAAACATATCTTCTTATGAGCTTGCACAGCGGCTTTCCCTTTGAGAATTAATGTTTTAATTCTTATTATCTAAAAATAAGTAATGTTTAAATTTATTTTTAATTTCATATAATTTTAAAATTTTAAATAACTTAATTAAGTTTTATAATATTTAATAAATAAATCAAATTAATATTTTTTAAATAATTAATTATCATTTTTAATTATTATCCAATAAGTTATGAGTGAATATTTTATTTAAATATTTGTTTTCCCATTTTCTAAAAAAGTAATGAGAATTAAACAATTAATCAATTTTCGCTGTGAATGCAAACGTACGAAAGTTTTGACAAAGATTATTTTGAGGACAAACAAAATTGTTGTTTAAATAAAAATATAAAAAATCAAATTGGTGTTCTTAATACGAACATTTCTGAAATTCTCAAAAAAGTGCTCAAAAATTGATTTTTTCGTACATATCTGAAACCCGTATGATATATGTATGTTGTTTATCATCAAACAATATCTCATGAATCTCCTAATGTACACAAGTATAATCACAATAATCACATAATAATCGGAAAGAGTTCAAAAAACACAATTCCCTTAAAATCCCACCAGGCGGAAAGCATAACCTTCTTTTGGTGAATTTCTGCTTTAGGGATCGTTTTGGCAGGCTCATCACGTCTTGTACATGATCGTCGGCGTTCCATATTGTTGTAAACAATCCATCTTTTTTCACCCGTAATCAAGCGCTTCAAAAATGGATCACTTTGTTCTCGCTTCAAAGGGGAATCGCAAATGTCTATACGTTTCACCAAATGAATTTCTTTCAGTTCATGTGGTAACCACATGTCGAGTTTACTGACGAATCCAAGTTTCTTTAAAGGACTTCCAACACTTGATTTTGATATTTCCAGAGTCTCTGCAACTTCTCTTGTCGTCATATGTGGATTAGATTTGATAAGTGCTGTTATTTTGTCGCCATCAACTTCATCTGGTCGACCGGAGCGTGGTGCATCTTTCAGATGAAATTTTTCAGAACTAAATTTAGAAAACCAGGTTTGACACTGTCGAAGTTTTAAGGAGTCACTACCATATACATTATGAGCTTGCACAGCGGTTTTCCCTTTGCGAAAATAATGCAACAAAACATGACGAATATGCTCATTTTGATTTTTCATTTCCAGTTGACGGTAAAGTAATAAATTACAACAAAATCAATTAATATTTTATGAGCTTGCACAGCGGTTTTCCCTTTGCGAAAATAAAGCAACAAAACATGACGAATATGCTCATTTTGATTTTCCATTTCCAATTGACGGTTAAGTAATAAATTAAAACAAAATCAATTAATATTTTGTATAAACAGTCTGAAAATTGAGGTTTCAGAATATATAATTGAATTTAAATTTTATCACATCGTTTTATATTTTCAAGCTTTTTATTAGGACGTACTCAAAAACGCAATGACTTTTTGGCCAACCCAATAGAAAGCAAGCTAATATAAAACATGAAAAAATAATAAATTACAAACTGAAATTAATTCAGTAACATTTCAGTCAAATTAAAATAACAAATTAAATTGAATTCACTTTTGTTTAAACGCATCAAATATTTATTGAACATTGTTTCACTTGTTTTGAATTTATTTTCCGTAAAATGCTTTCCCATGATTTCTGATGATTTGTGAGTGATTCGATTGGTCCGCGTATCGACATGCAGAGCCCGGATGCGTGCAATCGCGCGGCGACAGCGCGCAGGAGCAAGCACTCGTGGATGCCGATCAATGAGACTGAGGAGAAAGAGCGCTTTTACCAGACAGGACAAGCGCCAGCATTCCTCTATAGCGACTCCGCGAGCGCCAATAAATATTTCACTTCGAAAAAAGTAAAATATTAGAATTTTAATTTTTTTCTTCAAATTTCACCAAAAAATAGAAAATAATTTTCTCATAATTTATTCATAACTTTTATTTTTATGAATTATAATTTTAAAAAACCATTTTAATTTATTTTATATTTTTTAAAATTTTTATTATTTTATTTAATAATATTAAATAAATAAATTGATAATTAAATAAATTCATTAATTATTGCTAAATCATAATAATGACAAATAGAAAATAATAATTTTAATAAATGATTTTATAAATTTTTTCCATGGTTTATTTTTTAATTATTTATTATTTTTAAAAATTAATTTTATTTTTTTTGAGATTTTTTCTTTTTTTTAATTTCAATTTTTTTATGCAATAATATTTAATATTATAAAATAAAAAATGATAAATTATATATAAATAAATAAATAATGATATAATAATAATAATAAAATAAATTATTAATTATAACTAATAATTTGAAAATAATAATAAATAAACTATTATAAATAATTTAAATAATTAATGATAAATAATAATAACAATAAACATTGTAGTTCAATAAATATTTCACATCATAAAAAGTAAAAATTGCAAAATTTTTGATCGATTTTTCTTCAAATTTCACTAAAAATTTACATATAATTTTTTATAATTTATTTTTATTATTTACTATTTGAAAAATATCTTTTTATATATCTGAGATTTTTTCTATTTTTTTATTATTTTTAATTTTTTAATTTCATAATATTTTAAAAATTATAAAATAAAAATTAATTAATGAATTTAAATCAATAATAAAAATAATAATGGAAAGTAAACACATTAAATTTATATTAATTCAATTCAATTTATTGATTTTTTTAGGTTTTTGTTTATTACTTTTTTTAAATTCAGAATAAAAATAAATTACAATAATAAATAATCAATAATTAATCATAATAAACATTATAAATCAATTAATATCACATCGAAAAATTTTCTATTCGTATTTCTTAAATTTTACCAAAAAGGGAGAAATAAATTAATAAATTGTGATTATTTTATTTAATTTAAATCAATTTAATAATATAATTATTTTAATAATTATTTAAATATTTTTTATTATTTATTAAATTATTTTAATTATTTTATTTAATTAATTATTTTAATAATTATTTAAATATTTTTTTATTATCTATTAAATTATTTTAATTATTTTATTTTATTAATTAATTTAATTTAATTGATAAAAGATATAAATAAACTAATAAATTGTGATTACTTTATTTAATTTAAATTAATTTATTATTATAATTATTTAATTAATTATTAAATTATTTTATTTATTAAATTAATAATTTATTAATAATGTAATTTAAATTAATTAATTTAATTTATAAAAGAGAAAAATAAATTAATAAATTGTGATTACTTTATTTAATTTAAATTAATTTAATAATATAATTATTTTAATAATTATTTAAATATTTTTTTATTATTTATTAAATTATTTTAATTATTTTATTTAATTAATTAATTAATTAAATTGATAAAAGAGATTAATAAACTAATAAATTGTGATTAATTAATTTAATTTAAATTTATTTTTTATTATAATTATTTAATTATTTATTAAATTATTTTATTTAATTAAATTATTAATTTATTAATAAGGTAATTTTAATTAATTAATTTAATTTATAAAAGAGAGAAATAAATTAATAAATTGTGATTACTTTATTTAATTTAAATTAATTTATTATTATAATTATTTAATTAATTATTAAATTATTTTATTTATTAAATTAATAATTTATTAATAAGGTAATTTTAATTAATTAATTTAATTTATAAAAGAGATAAATAAATTAATAAATTGTGGTTACTTTATTTAATTTAAATTAATTTAATAATATAATTATTTTAATAATTATTTAATAAATTATTTTATTTATTTATTTAATTATTAATTTAATTTTAATTTAATTAAAATTAATTTATTTAATTTATAAAAGAGAGAAATAATTTTTTTATTATTAATTGTTAATTAAAAATTATTTTCATTTTATTTCAGTTTTTTTAAAAAAATGACGTACTTATATACTGCCAGTAATGATTATGCAATTATTACGTCATCAACAGAGTGACCTAAATTTTGATCTATAAATTTGACATTTTTTGACTGAAAAACTTTTTATTTTTATAAAAGAAAACAACTATTATATCGGCAGTAAAGAACGCCAGCAAAATAATAAAATTTATTATATAAAATATCGATTGGAGTTCGCTAACCGATTAAACTTGGAAATCTTCCCCTTTTATATTAAGGCAATATTATGTAATATTATATAATATGTGCTGGGGTCAGTTGAATCAATTGAAATCGACCTTGCAATTGCACATGCCGTTGATGTCATGACATATGAAATCCCCGGGATTCGAACTCCAGTGACGTCATGAGATGTGACATCATTGGAGTTCAGTATTACTGAATGTAGCGAGGAATGACGTCACCACACAACATCAAGTCACTTTCTTTCAGTTTTTACCAAAAAATTGGAATTTTTCTATTAAAATTGATTAAAGATAATAGAAAATCAATAGCATTTTTAAAAATATACAAAACAAACAATTACAACAAATTTTTCAATTACTAACAACACTCATCCATTAAAAAATATATTTCGACGAATCTACCGTCATCTTCAGATCACTGATCGATAATTAATTCACCTGAATATAAATACAGAAATGATGATTATGTAATCGATTGCATGAAATCTTGCTCATCAAAAATTCTGAAAATCGAAGGATCATTAGATATGAATAATATGCCTAAATATTGCTCAATTGTACCTTATTCTGAAGGATTTAAAAACTTTAAAAATGCATTGTTAAAAGCAACTAACGATGAATTAAATTTAAAAATTGTATCACGATCTCATAAAATTCAAAATATGTTCAGTAATAAATCTATTACACCTTTAACACTTTGTTCTGATATTGTTTATGAATATAAATGTAATGGGTGCGATGCCACAATCACAGGAGAGACTGCCCGTCACTCTGTAAACGAATTCAAGAACACAGTCGAAAAGAGAGTGAGAGTAATATTGCAGAACACAGGAATGAATGTAAATGTGATGCTAATTTTGATAATTTCAAAATTATGTGTGAAGCATTGTTGGGAGCGTTAATAAAATATAAAATTTTTGAATCTTATCAAATTAATAAATAAACAATTACATTCCGTAAAATATTGTTATAGATATGTTAAAATAAGATTTTCAGAAATGTAATGTAAAAAATTAATTTAGGTAAGAAATAAAATAAATTTTACGGTAGGGTTATTTAAAGATTTATTATAAAGTAAAAAAAGTTAATTTCAAATTTGATGAAAATATTTATTTGAAATAAATAAAAAAGTAATTTAATTTTGATATTTTATTTGCGAAATAAAAGTAAACTAAACCATTTTGGTAACTTTTAAATCAAAGTAAATTAAAAATGTGGTTATAATTTTATTTGGGAAAAAGTAATTATATTTTTTTTGGAAATTAAAAAAATAATTGTTAAACCATTAACTCGACTTAAATAAAAAATGCGATTTTAATTTTTTGGGAAAATGTAATTGAGAAACAGCTAAATATAAATGTACCATAAAATTGAAAAATTAATAAAAGTTTTTTTGTGACACAATTTTAATTCACTATAATTTTTTATTAAAGAAAATATAGAATTTTAATTTGTAAAAAATATACTAACCATATTTTTATTTATATCTATTTTTATTTATATTGGTTGTGTAAAAAAGAAAGTACAAAAGTTCCTCAAAAATATTTGTTTAAAAAATTCAAATTGTTATAGAAATAAATTTTTGTGTTCATGATAATGTCTTTTGATCAAGAACTCAGTAAGCATTGTGACAGTTATTGTGAGAGAGTGTCGTGTGAAGCATTGTTAATTATTTCACGTTGCCCTAAAATCAATGTTCAATCGGCAGTCTCAACCAGCTTATTTAGAATTTATGATTAGCGTGATATCATGCAATCAATTACATAATCATCAATTTTGTATTTATATCCAGGTGAATTGATTAGTAA
This sequence comes from Girardia tigrina, assembly GCA_001938485.1. Classification (NCBI taxonomy): domain Eukaryota; kingdom Metazoa; phylum Platyhelminthes; order Tricladida; family Dugesiidae; genus Girardia; species Girardia tigrina. The sequence continues at coordinate 13,226 of MQRK01247653.1, forward strand.
TTAGTGACCTGAAGATGACGGCAGATTGTCTTGAAATATATTTTTAATGGATGAGTGTTGTTATTAAAAGAAGATTTTCATCCGGACTTCGTTTTATCAATATTTTTATCATTAAAATTTCTTCATTTGTGTAATATGGAACTAAGTATTAAGAAACTGCGATCAACATTGTCTGAAGTGGGTTGAAATTTAATTAAAAGACCATAAATTGAGGGGTTGAGATTAGGGTTTGACATATTTTTTATTGCTAAAATATCATTATTTTGAAGTCTTGGTTCCACATAATCTTTAATTTTGCACTCAGCCTCTCCAAAATTGAGATATGTAAGCATTCTTAATGCTACCTCAATTGTGTATTGACTAGCTTAAATTAATTAGAAATTAATTAACTTTAAAATAACTAATGAAAAAATACATTACTCAAAAATTTAAAACTCTGTCTACTTTAAAATAAATATTTAAACAAAATTTAAATATTGAATTTAAATAAAAGATTTGAAATTCAATAAATTTATGATGAATTCAATTTATATTTGATTTAAGAACCTACGAAATCAATTATAATTTGACTTCATCATAAAATTTTGATTTTTTTTGATTTTATCATAAACATTTTTACTTTATTGACCTAAAAAAATCTTTCATCCATTTCTTCTCAAAGCACTCCTATTTAAATTACATTTCCATTAATTTTAAATAGAAAATTTTTTTTGACACTTTTTGACTTAGGTCACCCTCAATGAATCATTTAAAAACCCTCAACAAAGTTGTCGAGAGAGCATTTTGAACGTTAATTTGAGGATCCAAAGATCTCATATATAACGCTTCACGCGAATCACTGCGTAAACCTTTCGGCGTTTTTAAATTTAATGTTAAAAATACTGTTTTAAATTTAAGTAACATTACATTATCTGACGATTAATTAAACTTAGTAAAAAGAAAATTAATAAATTTATATTTTAACCGCACCTTATTCAAAGATTTTAAAACATTTAAAAATTCTATTTTAAAAGCAGTAAATAACACATTTACTGCTTTTAAAATTTTGATATTTACTGCTGCGGCACGCCAGCGACGGGGAGCAGGCATCCGGTCGGGGGGTCACATTTAAAATTTTTACCTCGAGACTCAGGTTGATTACGATCGGGAGAATGGCCATAAATATTAGAGATGATTCGGCCTTCGAAGAGTTTCCAAGATGGTTTCCATTTTCATCAGTCACTGAAATACTAGTACTGATCTCATAAGATCTCATACAAGGTATGTTGACACAATTAGCTGTTACCACAGCCACAAAAGGAACAAGATGTCCAACCAAAAGAGGTAGATTCGCTTCTTGTTTGTTGATAAGCAAAGTTGTGGATACATCACCTGATGTCTCTAACACATAAGACGTTTCTAGCCTCAAATTTGATATTTGACTGTCGCCGCTTCTGTTTGTGTAATTGACTACAGCATTAAACGTTTGATCAATCCATTGCCAAAATAGAACACCCGGCCAAGTCTTATAAAATTGAAGCATTCCTCCA
>MQRK01247653.1:22658-38332 GCA_001938485.1 Girardia tigrina
TACTATTATTATAAATATGATTATTAAAATTATTATTACTACATTTACAATTATATATATTACAAATATAAGGATCCTGAATATTATTACCTTTTAATGTATGGCCCCAATCATCTCCTTACCTGACGGAGCCTCGAAATTTGACGCCTTCTCTGCATCATATCCCGTCGATCGTGTTTCATCCGTTTCGTCAATTCCGGCCATTGGATGTCGATATTGATTTCCTCGTCGGTTATACTGGATCTTGTTTTGGTGACTGGGTTGTCTTTTTTCGTCTTTCTTGAAGCATTGATATCCGAGGTGACCTTGAGCTCCACACACTGAACATTTTAAATATGGACACTCACTTCTAACGTGTCCAGACCCTCTACATCCAAAACAACTTTTCGAATTTTCCGGACATGTACGACGAATATGTCCCAACTTTTTGCATCCATAGCACATCACATTGGAATAATCCATGTTTTATGTTTGTTGTCTCAAATATCCCATCATTGTCCGTCTGTTATAGTCATTGGTTTGAATATTTCTTCGTTGATGTTGTTGTTGAAAATTATTTGTGAATTCCGTTCGTTCTTTCAATGTATCGGCATATGTTTTTCGTCTGTAGATATTGGCGACTTCAACTGCTTGGATTTCTGTTTTAATAATATCCATCTTCTCTATAACTGCTTTGATTGAATCTTGAGATTTAGCTTCTTGAAGATAAATTTGAGTTTTGACACTGACATCTTCTATACAGTGAGTTAAAAAATATGCCATTAGCTCCGGTTTATTCCATTTGTGGAATAAAACTTTATCTACCATCTTCTCGATTTTGTTGACATATGAATTTGCTGTTTCGGTTCCTTTTCTGTAATTCATGAGCTCCTGCAAATCTTGAATTAATGATGTTGGGCGTTTGAATGCCTTCCGTAACCGATCCGCGAAATTCGTGATTTTCTCATCTACTGCTTCATAAGTAGATATTAAATCTTTATTGATGAATGCTTTGACGAATAACGATTGAATTCCTTCCTGAATTTGCGAAACTTGAAAGAACCTGTTGCAGTCGGTAATGAACTGCTCCAAATCATTGTGTCCATCGAATATTGTTGGCGCCAAATTGTTGATAGCATTTGGTGTGGTCGCCATATAAGAATTTTCCATAATAACAGTCAAAGAAAATAGATAATGTTTATTTTTAAGACAAAATCAAATAATGTGCGTCTAAAATTAATTACACTGATTGATTTAAACAATCTCAGGAGTTTTTATATATTCAGGATCCTTTGATATAATATGATATTGCTATAAATAATTATATGTATTTTAATTTATAAATATATAGTTATTAATTATTCTCACATGAATAATTCAGTTAAAAAGGATAGATAACAAAATAAAAATACTATTTTACCAATAAAAAAATACAAATACCACAAAAACTTTATTTATTTTTCGATTCTAGAAAATGCGATCTCATTAAACATAACATATTTATCGTGTCGTCACCTAGACATGATCGAATTTTTTTACATATATTTCCTGCCGCCGAAAACGCTCTTTCTGCTTCGACGCTTGTCGATGGAATAGATAGAAGAAAATTATACACTCTCTCAAGTTCCGGGCCTCTAACCCCATCCGATTCGAACTGGGTCAACTCCCGGCGAACTTTAGTGTTTAGACTAGGAACATTTTTGTTTTCTTTCTGTGGTTGAACCGCTAATTGATGGTCAATAGCTTTTTGTAACAATTTTTTCATCACATCCACCGTTGGTGGTTCACATATTTTTTCTACAGATTTGAATAGTAATTGTTCATCTTCCACTTCCATAATATCGCCATATCTTGATGAGATTTCTTCATGATTCGATTTATTAATCGTTCTATTAAGAATTTGAACAATAAGTTTAAGAATCGATGCTTTTGAAAGTTCGGTGAAAATATCATCATGTGAATTATTTTCGGAATCGACAACCTAGTATTTGTTATGAAGATACTGAAGTAAGCGAGATAAATCTGTTCGCCTTTCATTAAATCGATATAATAGTTCCATTTTCATATCAAATGTCAGCTGGCCCCTACTTTTGTCCAAATGTGAAAGTATAAATTTGAAAGTCGCATCTGTAGTCAAAAGGTTTGCATCTTGCTGTAAAGTGACTCGATTCCCAATTTTATATGTAATAGAACAGCAATAGTTCCTGATAGAAGTTTAATTTCAGCATCTGAAAAAGAATATGATGATTTCATATCGATTAACGATTTTTGAACGCATATTTGTAATTCATAAAAATGCCCCAACAAAAAGAGTAAACTGTCCCATCGCGTCTTAGTGTCCAAGTCTATTTTTTTCCAAATTCTGATACAATATATTTTTGGAGAATATCGTCATTTTTCATTGGTGAATTTCGAAAAAGTTTTACAACTGTAGTGTTCACTAAATCGCATCAGCAGCAGCAATCAATTAAGAGTTTTTAGCGCAATTTCCATACTGACAATTGCGATTATTAATTGGTTATTTCTGTGTGGATGGATGTGTGTCCGCAGCTTTAAGTCGTATCTCCTCCTCAACGAAGCAATATCGAGGGCTAGTTCCAAAAGCAAATATGTTAAGCAAGTTTGGAGGATGATTGTGGGCCAAAAAATTCCAGAATTCCTTCCTGGATTTCCCGGAAAAGCCAAAAAACCTCGAAAAAATGCAGTTTTTGGCCGATATCTCAGCAACCAGATCACTTAGCGACTTGAAACATTTACCAATCGATTCCTGCAATAATTTAGAACAATATTGCCGAAGAAAGTTTTCAAAATATCCTTTCGTTCGGTCACAAAAAATTAATCATAGTCAAATACTGATATAAACGTTTTAATATTTGGGCACCGAATAACATAAGGAAATTGCGCTTAAATTGTCACTAGACTTTTTATTAACTTGTTTAGGTGATATTTAATTTAATATTTTGATTTTTAATTTTGAAAATATCTTAATTGGATTTGCGACCCCTGAAATTTTTAAAATTGGAAAATTCAGACGTGCATTAAAAAAATTTAATACAATGAACAATTTAAAAAAAATTATAATGATCGAAAAAACTGTAAATAAATTAATTCTTGTATTGTTTTAATAAATAAAAAAAATTATGATCGCGAAAAAATTTTAAATGTTATAAAATATATTGATTTAACGTTCATAATTATCTCTTCCTGGATACATTAGCAATATCGATTAACGATAAATCGATGGGTCAAATGACGCGCTTCCTAAACGACCACGAATGAATGCTACTGTTTCAAAAAGCGCAATTTTAAAACAAGTTAAGATGAACAACTCTCAGTTCTCCGAAATGCTTGGGGCGGTCGATAAATTGTTTTCTCACCGAGGATTCATCGAAGACGACATCAAGTCTCTTCAAGAGAGTATTATCATAAATAATATTCATTCAAATCATTCCAATGAGATTTCCATCAGAAATTGTTACATCTCTCTTCCGATTCTCCATCAACCGACGTTTCCATTCGCCTCGAATTACGCGAAAAAGTTGTCGTATTTAACGAACGGCGGTCCGATAGTCAGGATGGAGTTGTTGTCCGATTGTTGCTCGTCGTTATCGATCGCTTCTTCCTCGATCAATAGCGCCAACAATTCCAATAACAATCTGAAAATAATCTCCGCCGGATCGAATTCGAAATATTTGACGTCGAAAAAGCGAAAATCCGAAGAACTATCGGGATTTTCGTCGTTCCCGGTGAATTGCTATAAGAATATCGGAGCGGTGGATATATATATATCCACATATATATATCCATGGAATTTAGAAACCTATTTTTGAAGACCTTTTACTCAATCGATTTTCTTCAAACTTTGCTTACTTACTCATTTTCGATGGCAATGAATGATTATGTAAAAATTTGATCGAAAAAAACTTTTTAAAGTCCCAAAATGAGAAAAAAACAGAAAATTCTGAGTTCCTGAAAAATATTAATTAAAAAGTATCTACTTATAAATTATAAGTAGTTTATAATAAATTATATCATTTTTTTTAATCAATTTCTGTTTGGTTCATTGCGCACTGACCGACTCTGATCACACGAGTTTCACTACCAATTGTTGCTGTTGTCATTGAACACAAGGGGACACACATGCGCGCACATACGTACAGACAGTCACAGTGACACACATACACAATCGCATTCACAAAATACATTTATACTAGACATAGCCAGACAGGATTGGTAATGGTGAGCCATCAACCAATGAATTATCTCGAAAGATTACTGCATATTATACGAATTGTAGGACTCATTTATTTGTCAAATAGAATTTTTAGGACTCTTTCTCTGTCTCTGGCAATTACAAAATGTGTTGTTTCACTCTTCACTGATACGACTGTAAGATGGATCACCAGCAGTATCAATACGTCGTGATCGTTGCTCACAATTTCGACAGGTGCCCTTTTCATTCTAATCACTTAATTTTTATTATTTTTTTTAATTCCCGATTGTAGTAGTTTGTATTAATTTTTTATTTTTTTATTAAAATTTTTTAAATTTTAAAAACTTTGTTTGCAAAGTAAAGTTCTGTCTGCATAAATAATGGATATAAAAAATTTAATTTTTTGATTTAATAGTTATTCGTACATTTCATTTTATTTATCAATTTTATCAAACCCAATTTATAATTATTTTATCCAATTAAAATTAAGATAAATATTTTTGTTGTTTTTTTTGTTTCCATTTACCAAAATATATTTAATAATTATATCAACAAAAAAAGTGAAATCATATATAAAAGAAGATTATTATGAATAAAAGTGTTGAAGTAAAAGACTTAAACAAAGAAAGTAATAAATCAGTTGAATCCAGCGAATTATTGCTCAAACATCGAAGAAGAAGAAAATTTATTCAAGCGTCAATTAAACAAAAATGTATTGAAATGTATCAAGAAGGAAAGAAGATTGTAGACATAGCTCAAGAATGTGGTGTCTCAGCAACGACTGTATGTCGTTATAAGAATGACTATAATGAACAATTATTAAAAAATGCCATTAAAAACGAAGAAGACAAAAATAATTCATCAAAAAATAATAAAGAATGTTCAAACATTACTGAAAGACTTCTTAAAAGACATCGGCAATTTCAATTTCTGTTTCCTTCCACAAAATTGAAAATCATTGAAATGTATAAAGAAAAACAAAAGATAAAAGACATAGCTCGAGAATGTAATGTAACAGTGGGGTCTATCTGCTATCATTTGAAAAGATATAAGGGAAAACTTTTAGAAAAAAATTCTGAAAATAAAGAAAACGAAAATAATTCAATCATCAATTCCTCAAATAATGATAAAGAAATTTCAAATAATATTAAAAAGCCTCTGAAAAGATATTGTGAACGCAATTTCGCGTCTCCTTCGAAAAAACAAAAGATCGTTGAATCGTATCAAGAAGGAAAAAAGATCAAAGAAATAGCTCAAGAATTTAACTTATCAGAACAGACAATTTCAAGATACATGAAACAATATAATAAAGACCGGTCTCTTTCAATCTTTAACTCACCCAATGATGATAAAAAAATGTCGAGACGAAAAAATTGTGAATTTAAAATTGTGTCTCCGTCAAAAAAGCAAAAGATTATTGAAATGTATCAACAAGGAAAGAAGGTAAAAGAAATAACCGAAGAATGTGATGTCTGTGCATCGACACTATACAAATATTTAAAGACGCACAATGAAGAACCACTAGAAATAAATGTACATACAGAAAGCAAAGTAAAAACATTTATTCCTTCAAGATATAAACACATTTCAGATGAACAGAAACTAGAAGCAATTGAAATGTATAAAAATGGACACATTTTATCAGAAATATCTCACAAATGTCGTATGTCTTTCGCATATGCTTTTGCTATTGTAAAAAAACACAAAACACACTTTAATATCACAGGAAAAAGTAAAACGAACGTCGTTTCTCCGACCAAGAAAACCTCGGATGTACCGACAGAAGAAATAAGAAACAATCAAAAGTTAATCAATTATGAAAATAAAACAGAACAAAAATTATTAAAAAAGTAATTAGAATGTATTGAATTAGTTTTGTCCGGAAGGTCGATGGAGGATGTAGCGAGACTGCTCAAAGAATCGAATGAGACCATTCAAAGATGGATAATTAATAAAGACGAGATTATCGAAAGTTGTTTTAATAATTTAAAATAAAACAAAATAATTTTTAAGTAATAAATTTGATAAAAATAATTAAAAGATTACGATAAATTTTTAGTTACAGTTAATAATGTTGTATTGACCACTTTTAATTTAAATTTTTATTTAACTTTTAATTAGATCAAAAGCTTGATTTAATTTAATTAAAATTCACAAATATAAAAAATATATACTATTAATTAATAACAAAATATTTTTGTTTAAAAATTGTGATAAAAAATGCACTTTTAAAAAACTCGTTTTTGATCTGATTTTTTATGCTATGGATTAATAAGAAGCGTTTTTAAGGTGATTCAGACCGTTGCTATGGTAACGGAGACCCCCAGGGAGTAAGATGGGTAGAATGTCCCTTTTCCCATACTATAATAGTTACAGTTGGGTTTTTGATCAAAATTAAGATTCATTAACGCCAAAGTTTATTTAATAACACAAACAACAATTAATTAAACAATTTTTCTGAGGAACTTTCGTTTTCTTTTGATCAGATTCCCTATACATAAAAATATGGAATTATACTGATAAGCTATTTATTCGTTTCATTTGTTTTACATGTCTACATTTTTGAAATAAGATTGACGAATTTAAAATACAATTGTTATTATTTGAAATACAATTTACGAATTTAAAATACAAGTTGAATTGGAGCAATTAACTTTACAAAAGACATTTATCATTTTTATTAGGTTCGTGATTAAAATTGGAATTTATAATTTTGTAAACTTTATTTCTACTACAATTTTCATTATTGAAACAAATTTAGGAGGAACAAAATTTTAATTACATAATTCATATCTAAAAATTCTAAATATAAATAATAATATCGATATATTATATTATTATAATAATAATATATAATATATATTATTATTATAATAATAATATATATTATATATTATATATTTTACTAAATGTATAAAAACATTTCAAATACATTCCAGAATCAAGCATATTGATAAATTGTTGTCTGTTGATTAAAATTTTTCTTTAAAATCAGAACAAAACATTTAAATTGATTCCAAATAGAATTTCAACAACAGCGCAATATTCCACATTTGCATGTAGAAGTATGCATAATAATGAGAGAAAATAACAAAATCATTTCAAACATTTTCTTCAATTTTGCATAAATCTTATTTTGTTTCTGTTTTATTAATTTTTTACAATTTTTATAAATCTAGATCTTTATTAAAATATTTTTAAATAAAACCCTTTATTTGGTTTTAATAGATTGCATTTTTTTAAAGTTTATTTTCAGTTAAGTAATATTACTTTTAGTTTTTAAAATTTATTTTACTTAATCTTGATTAAAAAAGTATTATGAAAAGAAAATTTATAAATTATATAACCTAATTTATTTTTATTTGATAATAAAATGTTCATATTACGATTTAAAACATTTCAAAGAAAGTTTTCTTTAAAAAATTAAATCATTAAGTTTTTTTGGGCAAAAATATTTTGTCCTTTAAAATTAAAAAACCGAATTAAAACTTTTAACGACAATTAAATTCAATAAACATTATGATTTTAAATAGTGATACAAAATATATCAAAATCTTCTTTACAATATTCTTTAACTTATTCTTCTCTCTTTCATCTCATTCATCTGGGTGGAAAAGCACATTTCAAAATACTAAACTCAACATACTAAATTTAAAATATTTCTCACAAAGATAATGAAAGTCCACATTCTGGGATTAAGTGAAACTCAATGAAAAGAGAAGTGCCATTTCTGTTGAGGACGAAATAATTATGTATTTTAGAGGCTCTTCACGTGAGCGAAGAGTTTGAATTCTCTTTTATGCGTAGAATTCCCGATTTCTACTTTAAAAATAACATTGCTATTTCGAAATAAGAAAACCAAGTAAAGAAGGCAAAAACAAACTTCAAACAATGAAAATTTTAATGTATTAAAAGAAATGTATGTAAAGTGACTGAAAGATTGAACCACAGTAACCATAGTAACATGGCATTGCAAATGTATTGCTTTACACTTATCTTCAACTTACACTCAAACATGTTTAAATGTGAGTAAGATTTCGAGTTTTGAAATAATTTTTAATACTTTAAAGCAGTGTTTCTCAACCTTTTTGAGTTAGTGACACACTTAAATGACCGTTAAATTTTCGCGACACACCACATTTCTTTATCGAAATAATAACACATTTTTATACATATGAAATTGATTTATTTATAATATGTTGCGAATTTTTTGAAACAAATAAAATTAACATTCTAAATGCTCAATGTAATTTTAACAATACATATTGATCAATTAAATAAATTGCAATTATGTAAACAATTATATGAGAAGGTATTTAATTTAGTTCGCAAATCAAAATTTAAATGGTTTTAAAAATTATTTTGAACTGAAATCAAATTGAAAATTTTAAAAATTAAGTAGGTTGATAATTAAATATTTTAACTTTGAATTTCAAATATTTCAAAGAATATTTTTTTATAAAAAATGTTTTTTTTAAATAACCATAACCCTAACCGTGTTTAGATTTATTTTTGCGACACATCTGCATCAACCTCGTGACACACTTATGTGTCGCAACACACGGGTTGAGAAACACTGGTCTACACTACAAAGTTGAATCTTGAAAATTATTATATAAAATTTAAGAGTATTGCATATTATCAAGCAAATCATCGCGACACACCATTTTTTGGTGACACACACTGCCGATCCAATCGCGACACACTCGTGTGTCGCGATACACCGGTTGAGAAACACTGCTTTAAAGGATTTAATGTTTTAATTTTTTTGAATAAAATGTTTAAAATAGTTTAAAACCAAATATTGTTTTAGAGTACATGTCATTAAATTAAAAAATTAATGATTTAAAGTATGAAAGATTATTTAAAAAAAAAAATAAAAAAATTTATTATTAAATCAGTAAAGAAAGTAAAATAACGTTTGAATTTTGTTCATAACTAAAATCGTTATGAATGACTTAATTTATGACTTAAAATATTTAAAGAATATTTATTTTAATTAATATTTATTTATTTATTTTCAATCCACAGTTTTTTTAATTTCAAATTTGGCGCTTCTTTTTCCAATCAATTTGAAATATTAAAACAACACACGTTTATTATAAAATATATATTAAATAAAAATACAATTAATATATACACTGAGAGAGTCATAAACACATCCGAACATAATACCAAAGTTACACGAATTAAATTAACAACAATCATAATTTACAAATCATCTTTACAGTTACCTATAGCATATTTTTATGAAATCTTATTTCTTTTATTGGTAACAAATATTATCTATAAACTTAAATTTTTATTTAAAGATTATTTCACTTTAATTAGTCGAAAAATAAAAAAAAATTTATCTAAAATATAAATATGTTTTTAAAAAATATCAAAAATTTAAAGTTCACCAAAATTAAAAGTTCACCCCAACAATTTTAAGCTTATTGTTTTATTTATAATTGTTTAGAAAACTTTTGATTTTAAATATTTCCTTATTTTAGAGATTATTTATAAAAATTAATTATTTAAAAAAATTAAGAGTGAACCTGTCCTTCACAGTTACCATTCAAATGGAGACTCGATAATGTATTTTTATGAGTTCATATTTCGGCCTTCTCGATGCGTCCACGTAGCGGTCCTAGATAACTAAATAAATCCAGAGGAAGTGTCTCTCACAAGGGCTCGCAATCCATGAGCAGGCTTTTACCACTACCTTGCAACGATTCACAAAAATAAGTAGGATCTTAGGCTAAGTGGTGTTCTTAGTGTACGGACTGGTGTCCCTTTACTCGAGGTAGGCAATCAGGTTTCCTGGTTTTTATTTTGAATGTAAGAGGATTTCATTATCAAAAAGTTCTAAGTGTTTAAAATACACTAGAAAAGTTTCATAGCGATACAGCTTTCCTGAAGGAAACGCACAGATTATGTATCGTATTCTCTGATAGGATTTTCAAAGTAAAGGGTGTACTTTGAAATTAATCATGGTTGGCGAGTCTGTAGTCTTCAATCGCCGTTATCTTTTAAAATATTTGAAGGATGTGTTGTATTAAAAGATTTAAGGTAGATTGTGTTAGTTTTACCGAAGGTTTTCAGGTTCTAGTATCAAATTTAATCAAGTGTATCAGTTTAAATGTAATTAGTGTGAATTCTTGTACATATGAAACAAATTGTAAACGACTTAATGCTCTGTAAGTACATCGACTGATTACGAACATTCTTTAATTAAATAAATGACATAATAATAAAATAATGTATTATTAATTATCGCCTACCAAAGTTAATATGCATTTCCTTGAATCATGCTTTAACCTAAAATCATTCGTACTATTTAATTCGTAAAAAGAATTTTGCAGATTCCTCTGAAAGAAATGTATATTTTTAAGATAAGAGCGTTCAATGAAGGTCTTCAGCCGTGGTACTGGAACAGAGCGAGATTCGGTTTGTCGAACACTACCAGTTACGAGAGTATGCAGATTGAAGAAGGTCTGTCTACCATAAATACAATGTTGGCCAGTAAAGAGAAGTTCCTTGGAGGATCAGCGCTACTTTATTGTTAGTTCATTTGCGAAATAACTTTTATAATAGAAAGCCTTTTCAAAGATATAATTTATAAATTTTTAACTGAATTTTATTTTCATTTCTCATTGGAACAAACTTGTAAAACGAACTTATGTATTCGTTCATTAATATATTTAAATTTTAAATCAAGTTAATTTAACAATCCTGAATGACCACGCACCAGTGAGCCATCGAGGTAAAAGAGACACCATAAAAGACCTACGTCATTTTTCTATTTATGTAATACCTTCTCGAATATTTACACTAATAAGTAAATCAGTTAAAATTATTGTAAAATATACAGGGTGGCCCAATATGGATGAGCTTTTTGAAAAATTTACAATAAGAGAACTACATTTTCTAAAAAGTTGATTTAAACTTTTTAATAAGAATTATGAAAATGTATATATTGTTAATTTTATCTCCTTCCCCTCAATAAAAAGACTATCTCAAAAAGCTCAGGGATAATTGGCCACCCTGTCTCTCCAAACACTTTTTCAAATAAATTTTCAAATGTGATTGTGAGGAATATTTTTGAATAGTGTTTATAGTGTGTTGTTTGGTATGTTGTTTTAGGATTGTGTTTCTCCCACCCAGATGGAAGATTGATATCTTAAATGTTTTAAAACGCCGAGTTGTTTAATCAAGTATTAAAATTTAAATAATCCCTTTAAAATTAAACTAATATTTCATAAATAATATTTTAATAATATTTTCTTAGAATAAATAAAAATTATTTTAAATTTAAAGTATAAATTATTTTTGTAATAATTAAATTATATTTTAAATTTGTTTGAATAATAAGACGTTAAATAATATTATTAAAGTTTATCAATCAAGAACAATGACGAGCTACGCAAGTTTTACGGAGAATTGTTGTTGTGACAATTCAAATTGTGATATTAATAAATGTAAAGGAAATTCAATTAATGTTCTTAATAGTGATTTTGATAAATTTTGAATTGCTCTTAATGAATTCTGAAATTATTCTTACAGATTTCGGAATGATTTTTACTTGACTCCAAAATAATTTTGATATATTCTAACTGCTTTCGACTTAATTCTGACTGCTTTTATATTGATCTTGATAAATTACGAGTACGACATTAACTAAATTCTGGTTGAATATTTGGACTTTCTTTATTCTTCGAAAGTTTCTCTTTCATTCTTTTACTGTTTGAGAAAACTTTTTGGATGAGCCAAAGTATCAATTAAATCATCTGCGATAAAATTTCTACCTAAACTTTTCGTATTGATGTATTACTTTTTATTATTATCAAGAAAACTTTATGAATTAAATGTGTTTTGAAGTAAAAATAAATAATAAAAATCAAATTGAGAAAATATATAAAATATTTCATGTTGTTTTAAAGAAGTAAATATTGCTGGTTACAGAATTAATTTGGCTTACGAATTAATTTCGAAAAAGAATTAATGTCTCTAGAAAACTAATTTTGTAAATGCGCTGGAGAATTAACGTCAGTATAAATGTGTATTAGGAATGTACCTGTTTTCTTTTTTTTAAATCCGGTTGGGGCTGAGCCGGAGTCAGAACTTTTGTTAAATCTTGCTGGAGTAGGAGCCGATGCCTGATTTGCAGCAATGACAAAAGTCGAATAAATGTATAAAACAACTTACATTTATGTATAAAATAATTTCTTCTAAAAATAAAATCAATTGAAAATGACCTTAAAATAATTATAAGATCTCACTTCTACAATACGAACTACAAGCGACTGCATTTATACTACAAGCACTATATTATACAAACTACATAAATAATCCTTCTAACAAAAATTCATTTTGTCTCAAAATACGTAAACCACATATCTTTACATTCCCTAGGGCTTTCGCAATGACCTGGGAGGTCGTTTGGAAGCTTGGGACCAAGAACTTTAATTCTGCTCTCGTTCTAATATTTTTGTTAGAATTTTCTTTAAATAATAATTTTTGCTTCATATTTATATTATTTTTAAAATAAAATAATTTTCTTTAATCAATGCAATATCAACCAAGAATTCGTCAGTAATTTTATGTTCATTATCCCTCCTTTTATCTTTTTTTCTGATATATATTTATGATTGATAACCAGCACACATATCCTTTTAATAACCTTCTTAAGGTTCACTAATCTTATTTTCCTATTTCTGCTGTTCTCGGTCGGAATCTGACATTCAGTTTAATACTGATAATATTTTGCTTCAATAATGGACATGAAAATCGAATATATTCTCATTTTAAGTATTATTAAGAACAGCAATATGGGTTTTCACATATTTATTTTCATCACAATTCGAATTTTCTTTGGGACAATACTCAGCCCAGCTTTCATAATTTGTAATCTTTCTAAATTGATAAATTTTTGTTAATGAACAATTATTCGAACAAATTTTCAGATTTTTATTGAAAATTCTTTTTGTATAATTTCGGTAATAATTTTATCTAAATATTAATTTAATTAAAAATGATTTTATTTAAAGAAAAACATTTATTTAATTAATTTGAAAATAAATTAAAGGTATTTACTTTATTTAAATTTTTGATATTAAAAGTTTAAACGATTTAATATTTTAAAAGTTTTTTAAAATCTTAGGTTGTAATTTAAAGTTCATCAAAAGTAATTTAAAATGCAAACTGTGCTCAAATAGCTACTCATCGCGAATATCCAAAATATCAATTTTCCATTTAGGTGGGAGACACATTTCAAAATACTAAACTCAATATACCAATTTAAACATATCAAATTTAAAATATTCCTCATAAGTATAATATTTAGTATTAATATAATAGAACAATGGTGTCAAAAGTATGGCTATCTAAATTATCAAAGTCACCTGCCATAATGAATGAATAATGGCATTTTTATTAATAATTAAAATAAAAGCAATTTTGCATTTTTCAAATTTATTCAAAAAACATATATATGTTGGGTTTTTTATCTACTTAATTAATTATCCAATCCTTTGAGCTCGATCCAAATTTGTACGACCCCAAATAGTTTTTACCAATCCGCAATACCCAAAAATTAAAGATGGTTACCAAATATGTTCGATACGCTCGATAAACCAAATGATGCCAAAGATTTATTCACAAAGACAATGGTTTAAGTTACACTTTATAATAATTATTGGAGAACAACCAATAAAATTTTCTATCAAATTTAAATTTTCAGTCCGTTCCAATTCGATTCTATTTCCCTATTTTTTATTATTCTCTCTAAGTTATTTAAAAATATCATGGGTATTTATACCCAGAAACTATATAAAAATATAATATATAAAAATTAATTAAAATTATTTAAAATTAATTGCACTTAATGTGCTTAAATAAATATAAGATAAAAATTATTTTTTTCAATCGACTGACGTTATCAGTCAATAATCTTAAGTATTTTGCCCCATAAGCACTTTATTTCCTCCCCGACAAGTGCCTGCACCGTTGACGTAGGTACATTATTATAGAGAAAATAATGGAAATAGTCGCGAGTGGATTTACATTTTAATGACATGTTATTGATAACGGAGAAAAAGAAATTGTGATATTTAATAATTTTGGAAAATGTTTACAGATTTAATTTATTATTTTAGTTAATAATTTTCTTTAAACAAACTATCAAAGACGACAGAATATTTTTAGGAGTTAAGGTTTCTATTAATTAAATATAGATTTTTTCGTTTAATAAAATTCATTTATTTATTTTGAAAAATAATGAATGAAAAAATATCAGTACAATTAAAATTTACTAAGAATCTTTTTGAGGTACACCAAAACATCTAAATTGAAGATCAAAAAATTTTATCTGAAGATTAACCTTGATTGCGGGACCCTAACATATATATATATATATATATACATTTATGTTTTTATTATTAATGTCCAAACAAGTCTCTCTTCCAATTTGTTGAAAATATTTAATTAGTTATTACGTAAGATGTTTACACAATCATCAATTTGCTATATATAAGACAGCGAAATTGTTGTTAATTCAGCCTGAAGACGGTGGAAAATCCACCGAAATATATTGCGACAATAAAATTTGATTTTAATTGTGTTCTTGAATATATATATCAATGTATAATAAAATGTCATTAAAAGCATTAATATGATTAGATGAATCATCTTGCACGTTTAAGCATGGTTTATGATGGTTAATTAACAATGATACGGCAGTAATCTTCTCATAATGAGTTTCAGAATTATTTAAAATTACTTTAAAATCTTTATTATAATCATTATAATAACCCAAACGTTTTTTAATATGGCTGAAAATCGAACCATTTCTACTCGATTGAGCATGTGCAGTAATTCCAGACCAGAGATTAGGATTTGTCTCTCCAATGGACAAAGCTTCCCATTGAATAAAACAATTAATTCATATGTTCAATATTGCGATAATTTTGTAGAAGATAAAACTACATCCCTGAGTAGTAGTACCTTTTATTTTTAATTAGGAATGGTTTAGGCAAACTATGGTAATGCTATGATTTCACCTTTAGCACCTTTGATGGCTTCTATCTTTTTAAACAATTAGTCTAATAGAATTTTAGAAAATCAAATACATATTAATCTAAAATTGTCGTAATTTTAAGAGCGAAAGAGTTTAAACATTTTTTAGAACATCGAATCCCTTTTGGCTCTTAATTAAGAGTGACCTGTACAACAAATAAATATAGGAACAATTTTCCAATAAATCTATAACTTCTTTGTGTATTATAAAGCAAATCTAGTTTATCAATTCAAATGTCACAAGTGCGAAGCCTTGTACATTGGAGAGACAAGCCATCATCTCCGTACCAGAATTCCTGAACAGGCTCAATCGAGTAGAAATAACGGATAACATGAAATAGTAGGACACCTACTATTTTAATAGTAGGTGGAAAAAAAATTGAAAAGGCGCCCAATATTGGTTTACACCTACTATTTGGTGCTT
>MQRK01247653.1:42303-56115 GCA_001938485.1 Girardia tigrina
GAATATTAAAGAAGATACAAAGTTCACTTTTAAGTAAATTCAACGACATTCGATTACGTTCGTTGGTCCATAGATTTCCCATCACACTAAAAATCCTTTCAACATTTGCATTTATTATTTAATTTATCCCTTTATCACCAGCAGAAAACTTTGAATTAATACTTTAATATTTTGTATTTCGTATTAAACCAAAATAAATTTTTCCATAGCCCACTACGATAAAAAAAATTACCATTTAGGAATGTTTATTTGTCCTTGAAAACTTTGAGCGACCAAAAAAATAAAAAAATACGAATACCTCATACTTGAAGATTGTGGAAATAAGCTTCGGGAGAAATACCGTCAAATGTAAGTCCGGTTTTTATAATTTTTTTATACCGAACAACCATTTGAATTAACGGACTGTCCGATTCAAAACCGGACATCTGGCAACCTTAGATATTAATAAAGTTTTGAAATAAAAATGACTTCTGAAATCTCTGAAAATTAAAATGGCATAAACGCTACTTACAGTTATTATTAGTGTTACATAGCCATGCTAGATATTTTTACATCGGTTTAAATTTTAAACATTTATTTTGACTGCATCAATAATACGTTGACCTAAAGCAGATCCTGTTTACCAAGTTTCACTGAGCTTAGAATATTTCGATAAATACATTCGTGTTTGCATAGAACAGAATTCATCTGTTTTAAAATTCATTTAAAAAGTAATACTTATTTTAATTTCAGGAGCGGTTTACCTTTTGGCTTATGTTAACTACATTGACTTCAATCTTCTTTGCTGTGGAAAAATTACGATAAAAGATATGTGTCGCATTAAAAGAATCGCAAGGCTTCACGTTTGTCAAACTCCTTCTTTTATGTCAAATCTAAACAGTTACAAAAAGCAGCTCATTTCAATCGCTGCTCTGAACGAAATAGTTGTCATCCCAAGAAAGGGAAACGTAATTTATTCTGCTAACATTTGACTAAATTCGCAATTATTTCAGCGGAAAGAAAATGCCCAAGACAACAATTTACCCAAACTACAACAGCTAAATAAACAAGAGAAGCCGAGAGATATTATGAAAATCAGCCACTTTTTAAAAACCAAAAAAAGTTGTATCGAAACCTTGATAAGTGAATCCCAAGACCGCACCTTACCGATCATAAGATGACGTTCTGTCGTCTACTGTCGCCCTTTTGGACAATGTTTTGTCGAATTTTATCTTTCATTATTAATTAAGTAACCAATAATAACACAATTTATATTTGATTATTTGAAATGATTTACTTTGATCTAATAAATTTTATTATTTATTTATAACTGTCTCTCCGAAAAGGAACCTCATGAAAGTAATTTATCCAAATATAAATAAACTATTCAAAATAACGGAATTCTTTAGTACACATGATTGGTCATTAGGTACAAGTTGTATTAGGGACAAATATAAATTGACAGAGTTGTATCAAATGGTTATTTTGTAGGAAAACCAAACGACAAAGTATAAGGAAAGGTAAAGGAAAAAGGATTGTCCAGGAAATGGCTCTTCTGCCTTAATTTGGACTAGAAGAACCTCTAGTGACATTCTTCAGAGTTGCAGTCAATTATGTAGAGCCATTCTTGTCTATTAAGGGAAGAGGGTAAGTGCATAAAATCATTAGGTCTACTGGTTCTCTTATTTACAATGTCGCGCCTTGCATTTGGAAGTAGCTTTTGGGTTAGATACGGATTGCTTCGATAGGGCCTTAGAGAGATTTTTGGCTTGAAGGGAAGTCCCAGAAATGATAGTCTCTGATAATTGGAAAAACTTTGTTGGAACCGTGAACGGAAATCCGAGTGTGGTAGTGGACACGTATGCCGTGAAAAGTAAGGTTAGTTCGGTCCAGATAAAGTGGGTGTTCAATCTTTCAGAAACCCCTCATTTTGGCGGGACATTTGAAGTAGTGATTATGGAAGTAAAGAAAGCTTTATTGAAGGTTGTTGAAAATCCGGCGATTAATGACGAGAAATTGATATCAGAGTTGATGCAAGTAGAAGGCTTGATAAACGGAAGGCCATTGTTGATGATGGATACCGAGAAGGACACGGAACTAGTACTAACTCCGAACCATTTCGTTCAATCTGGATACAATTGAGTAGCAAGGAATCATTGCTGTCTACTAGTAGTGGATTGTTTAAAAGGTGGAGAAGAATTCAAGAGATCGGTGATCACTGGTGGAGATGATAACTACAAGAGTTGATTCCCAGCTGGAGAAGGTGGAGCAAATAGAACTTTTCGACGAAAGAGATCAAAAAAAGAAGATATCGTTTTGGAGATAGAGAAAGGAAAATAAGTAGAATGGAAATTGGCTTGGATTGTGAGTTTGATATATGGAGACGATGAGAAGGCACGAGTGGCAAATATTAAGAGTTAAGGTCAAGAAATATCAAGGACACTCAGAAATTTATGATTTCGCTATTTCTCTGCCAATTCTAAATGGATTTTCTCGCTTTTTACTTTATTTTGTTCGCAAAATTATTCTAGAATTTAGGATAATTTTTTTAGATTTTTTATATATTTATTTGCATAGGTTATTTCCATTTTATCGAATATTGATTTGTATTTATTCCCTTTTCTACTGATATTTGTACTCTTTTCGTCATTTTACATACATTTTGACATTTTTTGTTATCTGTTTATTATAATTCTCATGATTTCTATGAATTTTTCTTGTTTTTGTCATTCATGATTGTTTTTGATTATTTTTTTTTTAATTTACGTTTTAGTTTCATATATATTATCTTAGATTTTGAGTTCTATCGCAACAAAATGGAATAATTCTTCTGCTTGAATTTTCTATTTTGTTATATTGTTTTCTTTAACTTCTGGTAATCTTTGGTCAATTTGACATATTTCAATTGTTGTTAAATTGAAACTGAACACTCCAACTTTCAAATCTCTCTATCTATCATCCCGAATGAAATCAAACAAGTACTAAAGATAATTCATGCGAAGTTTGGGAAGAACATTGTGTCGAAATTATTCAAAGATATCAAAACATCAATGAAAAAAGGAATTTTTATTCTAACCAAAAGATTTACTCATCAAAACTTAAATAGAATAGAGGTGATATAATGTAGGACTACCAGAGAATATAAAAATACAATACTACGAAAGAAAAGGTTAGGAATATCATAAACTAAAGTTAGAATTCACACTGAAGATGACATTTAAGAACACAATGGTTAAGAGTCCCAGAGTATTCACAGCCATGAGAAAAGGAAAACGGAAAACAGTATAGTTATCAGTGAAGAGAAAAGTTCAATATTTGTGGTAAGTAAATTTCGAAATTTGATAGGTAGAGAAACATAAATACGAAGTTTTAAGTGAGGAGTTAATTGATTTTTAGTTCGCTGATCAAAATTTAAATACCGTATTTTTCCGTGTATAAGGTGTGTCCACTAAAAAGTGCACAATTTTTAAAACCATCATAACTTTTTAATTAGACCTTCAAATTGACCGAAATCTGAACAAAGACTAGATCATAATAGCACAATAACTATTTTATTATATCAAACTATTAAGGCCGTAAGAGTTAGCAAGCATTATTCTTTGACTAAAATTTGCAAATAATGTCCTAAAATATAAATTATTAAACTGCTCTACTTTAGTTTTGATTCTGTGAATCAACTGGTCTTCAGAATCGGCAGTCCAACCCTTTTCATACACCTTCTCCTTTAAATGAGCCCAAAAACTTTTCAATTGGGCGTATTTGGGGAGCACAAGGTGGATTCGAATCTTTTTTGACAAATGGAATTTTGTTGTCCTCTAAGCACTTTGGCGTAGTGACAAGAAGCAAGATCTGGCCAGAAGATGAAGTGACCAGCTGGGTATTTCTCATTCAGATAAAGAAGCAAACGCTTCGTTAAGCACTTGGAGATATAAATATCCGAATTAGAAGCTACAGATTTTCATTTCCTGATGTACAGGTTTGAAATGCATCGTCTGGAAACAATTGCCCAAACCAAAACTTTTACTGTGAATTTCTCTCGAAATTTAAGGCGAATATTATCAGGTACATCACCGAACTTCTTTTGGTTCACATAATAATCCGATGTCATTGCTCCGGTGAGTGTAAAATACGACTCATCATCAAGTACAAAGTCGGTTTTGGTCTTTTCCACAACTATTTTAGCGAGATTTTGCAACCTGGCTTTCTGGCGAATAATCTGTGTCGGAGTAACCTTTGGGGCTTCTTTCCCCTTTCGAAACACTATGTTATTAGTCTTGAGCATCTTATGCACGTAAGACTTTGAAACATTCCTTTCTCTTCCTAACTTTCTCACACTTTGTCCAACAGTCAAAGTTGCACGCTGCAGAAGTCTCTTCCTTTTGTCTGACGTCATTTTAACAGGTTTCCATCCACTTCCTACTTTTCTTTCAATGCTGCCGGTCTTCTCATAGCGTTGTTTTATTGCATATATACCTCTTCTGGAAAAATGAATGCCAGTAAACTTTGTCACAGTCTCACTTTTACTGTGCGTTTTGAAAAAATTGATTATATCTTCATGTCGTTTTGAAATCATTATAATTGTCTCTAAAATAAAATATATTAAACCAAAAATTTTAAATACCTCCTTACTATTTCTAACCTATTAAAACAAATATTTAAATTCCAAATTTACGAAATTAAATAATATTACATTAAAAAGATATGGTGGTTTTAAAACTTGTGCACTTTTTTAGTGGACACACCTTAAGATCCTCTTATTTTCGGGTATACATTTTTGGAAAAAAGTTCAAAAAAGTACCTTAATTCATTCTAGAAAATAAATTGAAATCTTGTTTTTGAGAAATATTTCAAATATTTACTAATTTTTGAAAACTCGTGTTAAATGTTCACTAAATTTTGACAAAAAGAGGGGTCTTATACACGGAAAAATACAGTAGTTTAAAAAAATTATTTGGGATTGAAATTGTAATTAATTGGATCATATGATTTGTTTGAATAATATAGTTTATGTAAATCGAAAAAATCATCTTATTTTACAAGCTATCGCGGCAATGAAAGTTATCAGTAATATGAATAAATTTGTTGGTGAGGAGGACGTCACCCGTTTGATCGACAGTTTCGAGTTTGCCATCGAGGTAAACGGGGTAATGGAAAAATAAATCTCATGCTTGGTCATACTGTTTGACGGGCTGGTAAACGACACATGGAAGAGCTTATCGCTGGATCAACAAAGAAATGCCATGGAAATCAAAAGTAAGTTGCACCGAGTGTTTGGTTTGGGGAGATTTGACGCATGGTTGTTGCTTTGTCAAAAGAAAATTCTCCCGGGTGACAGATTGGAGGTGTAAGCGGCAGGGATCAATCAGTTGATACGGACCGTTGTTGAGGACCAGGATCCGATCGATGCGTTTTGTGCAATGACATTTATTCACAGTTTACCGGATCAATTATAGAAAGAGGTGCAGCCAAGATTGGACTTCTAATTCACGTTCAAGAGTGTGGTGAACATCATCAAGAAGTGATTGCGGCGACCAACAGTAAATTTCGATGTATTGGTTGTAATCGACTTGGACACACGCAGAAGAGGTGTAGGGTTAAATACTTTAAATGCGGAGAAGTCGGCCATATAAAAGCAAACTGTAACATGTCGGGAAACGACAGAGGGGAGAAGGTCACTGGTCCAACCTCTCTCCAGTAAATGGTGTAGGACCAATTGTCATAGTAAGAGGGGGTGGTGGTGAAACTACCGGCAATAGTTACGTCTTTAAAAAGCCACAGCGCCCCAAGAACAACTGTGTCAACAAGGCGGCCGTGAATCGCCTTAAAAATTCGCAATCTCCATTAATTTATTCATGTTCAGCTGTTATTCCGAATTTATTGATTCGTCAAGCACTAATCGACGAGAAATGATGAAGGTGATCATCGACAAAGGGAGTAGTGCCACTCTTATTAGAAGAATTTGCGCAAAGTCAAGAATGGAAGGAGTTAGAAACATGAACCTGGTAGCGGTTGACTTTAGTAAGGTAAATATCCTGGGTAAAGTGCATCTACATGAGATTATATTTGGCGGTAAGATCCTGGGGCCTGTTGGAGCAATTGTGGTTGAAAGGCTGCTTGCAGATGTCGAAATCATAGTGGGAAACAATTTTATTCTCAAACGTGGACTGACAATACGAGTAGATCGGGATGATATTTGTATAAAATTTTGCAGTAATAGAGCAAAATTGGAAGCTAATACTGCAGCAACTAAAGTGAAAAGTTGAAGACATTTGCAGATAAAAGAGGATTTTTTGAAGCTCAATTTGACGGAAAGTATTGGAGCACACTATGGAAATATATCGATGATCATCCGGTTGGGAAAACCTTATGTGTCAATTATGATAGTAACAATGAAGATAAAGAGCCATTTCAAGATGAAGTGAATGAGTAGGTAAGCGAAGGTGTTCTGATAAAGTGGGATGAAAAGCGAGACGGGAAGATTCGTAACATGATACCGTTGATGGAGTACGGCAAGTCAAAGGCAAAACGACACGAATATCTATATTGATTATATATTTTATTTTTGTTAAAATCATCCGAGAAAGAGAATACTCTTCTCGGTTTTATCGGAAACTATAAATTATACATAGGTTAAGCCCGTAAAATTATTTGTGAATTTTATCAGTTTATTTTTAAATTTTGTTTATATTAAATAAACCTTATTAATAAAGAAATCTTATTTTAATTTCTTTTTGAAAATTATAAATTCACCCAATACACCAACACAATGATGTCAGCATGCTTGGACTGAATGTACAAAGCAATATTCAGTGGAGAAGAGACCAAGAGCTCGTAACTAAGGAGCTTGAGAAACCAACGTGGAGAAAAGTTCATGGAATTTTTGGGGAGTAGATAGGCCATGTACTACTTACAGAATGGTTACGAGTTGCTTGTGCCTATGTTCAGATATTAACCGCAAAATATAAGATAGACTGGGATGAATTAGTGCCAAAAGACATCATAGAGAAAGTTAATGAAATCTGTCAAAGACGGAGGATGGATGGAGATCCTGCAACAGGCAAGTGGGTGGTAAATTGCAATAATAATGTTGTCATTTGGATAGATGCAAGTAGTATAGCAATGGGCGTACTACTGTGCGTTAACGATAATATCGTTGAAGACGCTGCTTGGTTAAGGAAAGAAGACGATACAAGCCATATTAATATGAGTGAACTGGATGCGGCCATAAGGGGAATCAACTTGACAATAACCTGGGGATTTCATAAGTTCAAGTTGATGATGGACTCAGCAACAGTGTATGGATGACTCATGGCAGTATTCAAGAATACACACAACCCAAGAACCCGCTAGTTATTTGAACATTTGGTACAGCGAAGACTCGATATCATGAGAGAGTTGAAAGATCAAGAAAAACTGGAATTGAAGAAATCTCAATTGAATATGGCAGATTGTTGGAAATGGTTCCAAAACAATGGCTAAACAAGAAAGTAGAAGTAAACGCCAATGAAGTAAATCAGTACCCAAGTGTTGATGAGATCAAGAAAAATCATGATATCTGTCACTTTGGAGTCGACAGGACGAGTGAACTGTTGAGGGAAAAATAGAGGTCTTATGCAATAAAGTCGGAGCAAGTTAAGGAAGTTATCAAGCAGTGTATTGAATGTTCAAAGATCTGTTCAGCCCAACCAATTGAGTATCGACATATGCACTTGTCAGCTGACAAGGTATGGTACCAACTTTATAGCGATGTGACTTATTTTAACGGTGCCGCTTATCTGACCATAGTGGATTCAGCAACAAGATTTTGTATTTGGAGAAAGTTGCGCAGTGAACCGCCGAGGAAATAGGTTGGCATATAGATAGCATATTCTCTGAATTTGGACCGCCAAAACGTTTCTTTTCGGACAATACGACTGTCTACTGAAGTGCCCCAGTAAGATGGTTGCTAGATAAATGGAGAATCGAGCAAGGGTTCACCGCTGCCTATCGGCATCAAGGGAATGGGATGTGCGAGAGAAATCACTGCACAATTAAAACAATGTCGGCGAGATCTGCAAAGTCGATCAGCGAATGTATGTTTTGGTACAACAGTACGACGGGTCCCCGGAATGCGTGGCCTTATGAATTGATCTTCCATGCCAAGTCTCAAATGCCAATGATTCGAGATAAGCGTCAGATTGAATGTAAATTCATCTCGGAATGCATTTTGAATGATGAGTATCACGTTACGTAGAAAAACCCGTTCAACATTAGTTAGATTGTTTATTTGGGAGTCGACGGGAAATGTGATGAAATTGCATCGTTGAAGTCTGCAGTTGTGGTGGTGCTGGACGACGATGGAATCCAGAGACATATATCTCACATCATTAGAGCAGTGGACAATCGGCAACTGATGTTTGTGGAATTTTCATTTCGTGGATAAATTGAGCTTTTAATAATTCAATGATTACAATATTAATCAGTAAATTTTACTAAACGAGTTTATTAAACTTAGATAAACATTTTTTATTTTAGTGTTAATTTCAGAGTAATTGATAAATAAAATTAAAAGATTTCATAACTTTTGTAAAAATTCATTGCAGTGCAAAAGAATTAAATTTTTAAACTTAAATGTAAAATAAAATTTGAATTTTATTAAGAAGAAGATTTGAAAATTTAGTATATGCCTAAATGAAATATATTCTCTGTTTATTTCATATTTTCAAGCGACATAAAGTTTGCTTAACGTCACGATAGTTACAGATACATTTAAATGATAAAATTTTATTACTAAAGAAAAACAACTTTTTACCGTTCTTACAGAAAAAAATTGAATTATTATAACAAAAGAAACATACGTATATATAATTTAACCTATTACTGCGGCCATTCAGACATATTCTAAAAGTTTGTTTTGTCGTACTAAGAGAACTATTCCAAATGTGAACGAATTCAACCGCGTATCGTTACGCAATATCGATGAAAAAATATTTTTTATATATGAAAATTTGAAATAATATTATTTAAGTTGAATTATTTAAACGGAAAAAACATGAAATTTTATTCTGTCTCGGAAAACATAAAATCCGCACCGCATCTTAGAGGGTCATTGAGGAGGATGTTGTGGTTATTGGGGCGGGGTCTCTGTGTTTCATTAGTTTGGGGGTCTTTTTGTGTCTTCTATCAAGATACTTCTTGTGATACATTAACGGCCATATAGCATTGTTTTTGTTCAAGAAGTTCTTTGTTTTTTTAGTAGAGACATAAGAACATTTTGGGTGAAATTACTTCTTAAAATGCTTCTGCTAGTTCTTAAAATACGGCTTACATAAATGTGTATAGTATAACTAAATGCTTGATATAAGTGACGAAGAAGAAAAATGATTATAATATTTGTAGATAAAATGACAGATTGGATCGAGGACAAATTGAAGGATCTTTGCAAATTGTTGGTGGAGAGACGCTTTACAATAGTGAGTGACGTCAGCGATGATTTAATATGTGGAATTTGTAAAGATATTCTTGTCAATGCTTCTCAAACGGTTTGTGGATGTTTGTTCTGTGAGAAATGTATTGATAAATACGTGGGGTACAATGCTGTCGGTTGTCCTGGAAACACGGATGAGTGTAAATCGAGCAGACTATCGAAGATAATGGTTGATTACAGAAGAAATCTGATGATATCGCGTCTCATCGTGAGGTGCAACAAGGAAGACTGTCGCTTCGAGTGTAAACTGATGGAAATGAAGAACCACTTGGAAGACTGCTCAACTGAAACAATTGAATGTCCATTTATGATTGTCGGATGTGCGAAGGAGAGACTGAGTAATGATAGAATGAATGAGCATTTACAAAGAGACAGTCTCAATCATAACAAACTGTTGTTAGATATGGTAAACGATTTGAGAAGTGAGATTCGAGAATTGAGAGAGAATGACGAGAAAAGAAAATCTGAAATAGAAAACCTAAAAGAAAAGATAACTCTGAACGAAAAGGAATTACAAATATTAAAATATAAAGACGAAAGAAAGAGAACTGTGATCGAGAGATGCAAAAGTGCGATTGGCTCACCGCAGGAAAATACGGAAAAGAGGATCGAACTCGATTATCCGGTTGCCCTAAAAATTCTGAAAACAAAAGAATCCAATAATGATAAATTGAAAATGGATTTTGAAAATTTCCAAATTAAATTAACAAATTTCATCGAAGATATGCGAAAGATTAAAGTAAGCGAATTCGAGAATGAGCGGAACATAGAGCAAGTCAAAGGGAATGTTGAAAGGTACATCAAGGAAACTCAACAGTTGAAACAAAGATTACCAGAAATAATTGCAAAAAGTCATTCGAGTACTTCTGCGGTTGGAGAAGACGAATTCAATAATTTGTGTACGAGAGTAGCTGAGTTGGAAGATTATTTGGATGTGGAGGACGGCGTGTTTCTGTGGCACACTGGAGTGATAGATGGGTTAGGGAGTTTATGCAACAAAAATTACTTTTATGACAGAGATAATTTATATAAATTAGGATTAAAATTGGAAAATTGTCAAAGTAGTGTAAATATTTGGTTACTCGTCTATAACAAAAATGATAATCGCCGCAGTGACTGGCCTTTCAGGGCCAATGTAAACGTCCGGATCGCTCACAAGTTTTGTAGAAGTATATGTCTGAGTTTATCTAATATTTGCAGCATCAATCAACCAAGAAATAAAAAATATCATCAAAGTCGTCCTTTTATATTTTCGAAGTCTGACTTGCGGAATATTGGAATACCGACGAACCAATCGGTTTGTGTCGTCGAATGCGACGTAGACCTTCTATAACCAAACGGAACATTCACAGCATATAGTACAGAGGTGATGAATTATATTCCAAACATTTGGTTTCCTTCTAAATACGATCTTTATTTTCTTTGTTTATGGCTGTATCTTTTTAGATTAATTGATTTCAATTGAAACCTTTGTTTAATATTCAATTTTTTATGTCAAATATTTTTATATTTTAAAATTATACTAAGTATTATTTTCACATAAAAGTAATTTATTATTGATAAAATAGTATATATAATTATAATCCACTTTGGTTAATTTGTTTTGGTAGGAAATCTTAAAGTAGTCTGGCATTTGTGCAGGTGTTCAAGAATAATTTTCACACCATACTTTCCTTTTTAATTACCTTTTAATCTCTTAACAATCTTCCAATTAAGCGATCGATTTGAGCGATCACGACATGAACAATTCATTTTGGGTCTCAGAGTGGACTATCGGATGTCGAATTGATGGCCCCACCGAATTAGCCATCATCCAAGATGGGACCGATCGCCACATGAATGGCGATACTGCATGGGGAATTCTGGCGGACGGGGTAGAAAGCCAATACAACTTTCATAAACAACTGCATGATGTGTTGGCGACCTCGACGTCCAGCCTATTCCGGAACATTTAAGAGATCCTGGTTGCCACAGCTCGGTCCGGTAGACAGCACTTCAATGAGTTATAAAAGTAGAACTGTTTTATTTTTATTTTGACTTTTTCAAAATTAATTTATTTATTGTTCTAATTCTATATTCTTCATTTTTGTTAAGTTTTATAAGTGAAATTATTTTCGTCGAAGATTTCGCTTTTTCTACAGTTAACCAATGTATTTTTATGTCTGAATATCTGCTTCTAGGAATCGTTAAATGTGCAATTTTAACTATTTCAACTTATTCCTGAAATCAGCAAGATATTGTAGTAGCAAAAAATTCTGATTTCAACAACAATTTTCATGAGCCAGGGTGGTTCAATATATTAAAAGTTTTACGTGACATCAACTCGGCATTAGAATTTTCAATTATTTTTTGTATTTTAGGTTCATATCTGTACTGGATAAATTAGTTATTGAGATCTGCAATAGCGCTGTTTAAGGTTTTCTTATTTCATGGATAAACATATTTGCCTTACGGTTGTTTCTCAAAGTAAATAGCTTCTCTTATAAATAATCATATTGTCCTTTATATCGACAAAAATTATGCATTACTAATAACTATTTCACATTATCACAATATCGGTTCTTAAAGTCTAGAAATTCTAGAATCGGACTGAAAGGACTTTATAACTTCCAATTTGGACAGGTCTGTCTGTATTCCTTTATCATAAATTATGTGATATAAAGCTTTTATCTCTTTATTCAAGGTTTATTCTTTACGCATATAAAGACACCTTATCGGACCATGATCAAAGTTATTCATGAGCTCAAAAAAGAAAGATTTCAAAAAACTTACAGTATAGCAGGAAATCAACTGGAATGTGAAGAAGAACACTAATCAACCGTGTCGAGCAAAGACTTTCAATACCACTTTTACTATAAACCTTCCAAGACAGCTGGCTGGATGAAACTCAAACTAACAAACGACAATATATTTATATATTATTATTTATATACAAATATTTTTATATAGAATGAGACCATAATTTGTTTAATAAGAGTGAATAGGAATCTGAATACATACTGTAGGTTAGACTGCTCTATCGACTGAGCGCAAAATTATTTTTATAAAATTATTATTTATTGCCTTTTATTTTAATTAATCTCTATTTCATTCTCGAACAATATTTCAGCGCAGCAATTGTTGAATACGAAATCCATGAAATCAGTGTTTTGAATTTAAATGAACAATTATTTGAATGACAATTTTACTACTGTGATTTCTTTTTTTACTTACTTGTATATAAGAAATATGATGAAAAGGAAATATTTAAATTAATAAATAATAAGAAGAGAAAACTAAATTAAATAAAAGCAAAAAAGATTTAAATTAAAGAACATATTTAGATTTTAGATCGGGTCGATCCGCTCTTTGATCGGTGCCGGGCCACATAATTGTGTTTAGGGCATCCAATACCGGTAAAATTTTTCAATACCGGTATTTCGGTACTGATAAATTTCAATACCAGTACTACCGGTATAATACCAGTATTGAAAATAAAAAAAATAATTAAAATATGAATAAAATCTCGAATAAATAGTACAAATTTACAGTAATTCAATAAACTTTTTTATTTTATATCAAAATTACGAGTTTTCTTTCATTTTGTGCTTTTTTTCTCCTTTGTAAAATATGCCCGTAAGAAACAAAGAGTATCCAGAGTGTCATCCTCAAGAGATGATCGTAATTTGGTGACAAAGTTGCCACTTGCCGAAAATCCACGTTCCGATTCGACACTTGTTGGCTTTATTGTTTTCAAGTATTCATATGAGTTTTTCAAATATGTTCCACTTCCTCAAGTGCCTTCTTCGAAAACTGCAATCTCCTTGAGGATTTTTTTTGATAAGTATTTCGAAACGTTTGATCTCCCCTTATTTTTACAATTCTTATCATTCAAAATTATCATGTCAAGCTTTTCTTTCAATGACAAGTTTGGAGTGCAGTTAACAGAATCGCTATCAGATGAAAATCTGGTGTAAAGGAGATACTCGTCTGCTCGCTGATTGAGCCGCTCATTCAGTCGAACTATGGCGTTTACAATAGCTAATTTGCTAAGGTGCTCAAAATCCAGCTCTGGATCCAAATTCTCGTATCGTTGATGGCCATTGTGCAGATAGTGCTGCAAGCTAGAGAAAGATGTCCGGTGCTCATTTGTTCGTCGTACCAATGCAGCTTTCAATTTAAGAGCTAATTCCGTGTCTCCAAGGTTATTTACTGCAAAGAACACAAATTCGGCTAATAAAAATATATTTAAATTAAATGATTTAAATTTCTGATAAGGGAACGTGAATCTGGCCGGTTGACATAGGAACTGTCTGCTGAATTCTGAGTTAAAAGGGTCGTTAACAAAGATACTTGTTTAGACAGCTCTTCGACTGTAGAACAAAGGT
>MQRK01247661.1:12759-22900 GCA_001938485.1 Girardia tigrina
AGAAAAATGGTGAACATTTTGAACAATTATTGTAAAACCTTTTTCTTTTCATGTCTTCAAGTTGTACTGCGTAAAAAACCATGTCGTAATACATTTATATCATATTCAAAAAGTTTTATATTACATCGCAGTATAGTTCTATATCTTGAGACGATGACTTATGAATCGCACGGTATATATATAAAAATTAAAATCTATGTTCCAAATAATATGGCAAACTGATTTACCTTTTACTGTGTCGAATGCAAAATATGTCGAATTAATAAATGTGTCTAATTAAAAAAAATTGTGTCGAATGAAAAATATGTCAAATTAATAAATGTGTAGAATTAAAAAATTTGTGTCAAATAGTACATGTTGGTCGCGCTGCGATTGCCTTGACCCTTTGGCTTAACCCAAACAATAATTTAAAAAAGAAAAATAATTAAATTAAATAAGATAATTAAATAAGTAATTAAAGGACTTAATTAAAATTAAAAAAATTAAATTAAATAATTAAATTAAAAATATATAAGTATATATATAAATAAATATATGTGAGATCATTACTTTCATATGGTTTTGTGATGATTTAAATACCATATAAGTCGTTTCATTATTTAGGACAATTGCGATTAAATCATTAACAGAAAAAAATTTGTTATAGATAAAATAATAATCGGATTTTTTGGAATTATGAAACAATTAATTTTGTCATTAAACAAATTCAAAAAGCCTTTGTGAGCGAAATTCATTTTGAGTGTTTGTTATGTAATAAATGTGATATTTGTGTGTTTGGTCAATTAATGTCAAATAATGTGTATAGATAAATGTATTTGTGAATGCGTGCAAATTTTCTTTGTTTATGTGTGAATGTCTACATGCATGTGTGTTTTGTCTTTGAATTGCCCAATAAGAAGGCATGAATGTTTGTATAGAAAAATGCAAATGTAAATAAATAATAGACGACCAAATCTAGAAAACTTTATTGAGTAAATAAAATTGACGAATATTAACAGTGAAACAATATAGCAATAGAGAATCTCGTTTAATTCTCTATACCTTTTCTTTTTATCAAAAATATGTACGCTTTTAGTGCGTGCCCTTAATTTCCAATTTTCTTTGGAGTTTTTGTGTGAAAAGAATTCAAATTTGTATGGATATTTATACCCGATGTTTATATAAAAAATAAATTATTTTTATATATTTAAAATTATTATATTATTTGATAATTATTAATTTATTTGTTTTTAAAAAATTATTTTCCCTTTGCCTGGGAATTCTGGGTAAACATTCGTTTTCTAATTACTATGTGAATGTATCCAATTAATTAAAATTTTTTTATTTTCGGTGTGCTTGCACCTGTCATCAACGATGCGCCTGCATCTTTCTCCTCTCGCTCGGTGCGCTTGCATCTATCAAAATGTAAATGGCAAAAATGCCATTTCAAAAATTTCGAGATGGAAAATTTCCATCATTTTTAGTTTTTTAATTTTTTTTAAAGTAAGTTTCTTTTTTTAAATAATAAATTAATATTTTAATAATAACAACAGTAGTAAAAATTAATAATTATTTTAATAATAATACGCAAGAGTGAATGATCTTATATACATGTTTTTAATATATTTGATTTCAGGATATCAACAAAACGTATGAATGTTTAATTTTTCAAATATATGAATTTTATAATTTTTTTGTGTTAATTTTACTATGAGTCTAAAAGGGTAATTTGAGTTAAGAACACTAGTATGATTTTCAATACTTTTACTGACATCACAACTCTAATTGTCTCCAGGACAATTCTCCGGAAAACTTTCGTAGTTAGACGTCGTTCTAGATTGATAAATTTGATTGATAAATGAACTCATTTTCGAAATCTGGGTATGATAGTATTGGTGTATATTAAATTCAAAAACGCATCATAACATTCTTCCATCCATATATTTTTATCTTTATTCTTTCCACATAGCCCTTCCAATACTTTTTAATATTTTCCGATGTCTTTTAAAATATTTCTGTAATAAATTGTCAGACCCAAAAAACTTCTTAAGTGATTAACACAAGAACGGTTCTTTGCTGATTACATATCCAAAAAACCTAGTCTTTTCAACCAATTTGTGGCATTTCTCTTGGTTCATTCTCAGGCCCCATTCATTTTTTACTGCATGTGTTCTTTTTATCTTTCGCAAAAATTAGAATATCGTATAAATACGCAACTGCCTCTTTCCAGTTTAATTCTCCCAAAACTTTTACAATTAGTTTTTGGAACGTTGCTGAGGCCACCGCAATTTTGAAAGGCATTCTTTTAAAACATTATTGGCCATTCTTTGTTTAAAAGTGCTATTTTGATTTGTGATACATCTTCTTAATGAAATGCGCTTCCCAAATCTATCCTGTTAAAGTACTTTTCTCTGAGATTGAGCATGTTTAGAATCTCCTCCCATTTGGTATTGGAAATGCAGATCTGACCGTGATTTTCTTTAATTGAAAAAAATCTAAGAACACTCTAATGTCCTGTTTCTCCTTTTTCCAAACACATACCAGAGGAAAATTTAAAGGGGAACTTCACTTTTTGATAATATCGTTTTTTTTCGAAGTTTCTAATAATATCGTTTAATTTTCTTCGATATGTTTCGGCTACCCATAAGGTTTCACCAATACAGTTTCTCCATGTGTTTCGATTTTGTGTTTTGTAAGTAGCGTTCTTTCAATGTCCCATTTATCAGCCATAAATATTGATTCAAATTCTGTTAAAAGTTCCATTAGTTTGTGGTATATTTTATTTTCATACAGCTCTTATATTCTTTTCAATTTATCCTCGTCAGATGGGTTGCCTCGTATTACTAGTATCTCCTCAGTGTGTGGTCGTTCCTTCTTCAATTTTATCCTGGATTTGTCTAAAAAATCTACCCTTGCCATCATTTCTGGATATATTTTTTTCTATTCTTTCAATTATCACTTTCAGTTGCACAATTCCATAGTTTATAAGCTCAAAATAATTTGCACAGTGTAAACGTCTTTTTGTTTCCTTTATTTTCACATTTTTAATATCATTGATAATCTCTGCTTTAATAAAGGTGACTCGGACTCCTTATATACTCCTGTACAGTTTATTATTTATTCGAAACTGTGTACTTGGTCGTCATTCAATTTAAATTAAAATAATTTAAGAAAAAGTTTGTCTTAATCTACTTTAATGGTCTAGTAAATTAATAATTACTATTTAAATATATAATTTTATTATAATTGTCTATTAATTATCATAAATTACGAATTATATAATTAATAATAATCTACCAGGTCTTTTATGGAAAACAATTAAAACAATTTTAAATAAAGTTTTATTTATATTATAATTATTAAACTGTGAAAATGTCTATTAAATGTTCATTCAAACTTTAAACCAGAAAATTGATTTTTTTCATAACACATTTGAATATATGGCTATACGTGAAAAATACCATCTGTTTTATCATGTTTGGGGAGCTCCTTTCGTCAATCAAATCTCCACAGAAAACCAGAAAATATTAATAATTAACAAGTTTCTGAGTAAAATAACTAACTTAAATTTCATTTCACCTTTTTATTAAAATTTTTAATAATGAACCCGGTAAAATATGAACATTTTTACAACAGAAATTCCAATTGATTTTTACATTAAAATATAATATCACTTATAAATAAATAAATAAATATAATAATTAATATAATAATATAATTCTATAAATAAATATAAATAATTAGTTTTAATTTTAATTTAATTTTCTAAGAAATTGATTAATAAACATGTTTCGATGTTTCATACTCCATAATCATCAAATATATTTTTGTAAAATATATAAATATTAATTTTAATTTTTTTATGTTAAAATATTTAAAATTAAAGTAATAAGTAATGGTAGGTTTTAAAAAATATATTATTTTCGGATATTAATGGCGAAACATATTTATTTAATTAAAAATTTTAGAGAGTTTGCGTATAAGAAATTTACTTGAAACTACTAGACAGCGTGATCCTAATATTCTATCAAATCTCTCTTCCGAGCTCAAAGATAGTTTAATAAATAATTAAATCAATCCATTCCAATTTCTTTGCAGACACTGGAACATTTTGGAGATTGAACTTGAAATTCAATCAATATTTTAGACCAGCAATGGTCTTGAAGACGATCAATTTTGTGTCGAAAACAAAGATATTTTGTAAACAAAAAATATTTGTTGTGAAATATAGTTTTCGTTCATAATATTGCGTTATTTTTATATTTAGAGTTATATTATAAAAGGTCATTCAAGTTATATTCAATTGTTGTTTAGTCTATGCATTATTTGTGTATATTTTTAATATTTCCTAATTAATTTTGTTGTAAAAATAGAATTTCATTACTATTAAAATTATTAATCACTTTAACAGCAATTATTTTGTGTAATTTGAAGAATTAATTTACCTTTTTCTACAATTTTACTTTAATTTTTTTACAATTTTTAATTGATTAATTTTTTTCTACAATATCGGATTTCATTAATAATAACCAAAATAATATCAGCATTAGTGAAAATAGTCCACTAACGAAATTAATTCTTAAGTGAAATTAATTCTTTAGCGAAATTAATTCTTTAGCAAAATTAGTTCATTAGCGAAATTAGTTCCGTAACCCATAGTTTTCCTTTTTTGACATGTTTCACATGATTGAATCACATCCTTGATACATTCATACATCGGCTTCATATCAAAATCAATTTCTCAAAACATTCTGTAATTGTCATTCTGTGCTTAAGTGTATCAAAATTCTTAAATTTTCTTTTACTTATTTATTTTATTATATTATTTCTTTATCATATTTTTAATTAAGATTTATATTTTTATCTACTATTATGTAAAAATAAAATTTATTATTTACGCTTGAATTTAGGATTATATTAGCGATATCGGTTCACAATAGAATCATAAATTCAAAAGTCAAAAAAAGTAATTGCTTAATTATCGTTAGATGTCTGTATTCGCTTTCTTGAACAAATACGATTACGTTTGAGCGCCCGAATTTATCCTATCACAGAGTTAATCATTCAGCGTTCACCTCTCTGATAAACATGATAACGAATCACGCTCTTATCTGGTCTATAATATAATTTGAACGACATAATTCGTCTATCCATAAATATGGTCGAGGCCTCATCAGCTACAAGTCCGGATCCATACGAAACTCAACCTATCCTCAACACTTTACTACCGCCAATCTCGGACCTCAGTAAAAGAAATATCATTGTCTGAACTGTATTTTATCCTGATTAATGATCTACTCTATCATATATAGAACAACATAATGAATTCTTTTTTGTAATCCAAGATTATCTTCCTCTGAGTGGTATCCTATATTTATCTTGATTCTTTCCCTTTATTGTTATCTTAAATAAAATAAAAAATACAGTATATTAAAATTTATTTTTATTTATTACTAAAAGTGTGATTACTAAAAGGACCTTGGAGAATTTAATTCGATCCTTTAGCTTATTTTATATTAAGTATTGTTTTACTTTTGCCCAATGCCCAGCACTTGTTAACGACAACTCGGGTGTGTTCTCATCAGGATCCAATTTATGACACAAGAGTCTAAGAATTGGCACGTTAGAAATAGCAAGACGTATCTAACAATTAAAAACATAATACATAATACCTCAGTAAAGATCTTTTAATTTTCATTTGAGAGTAATGGAATTTTCTAAAACACCACAAGAAGATGAAACACATCGTGACTCTGGGAGAAGCTTCATGATGTCCCAAGTCTCGTGAGAACGGAATTATCCGCTACACCGAGTAGGTTATAAGTCATCAGAATAAAGGATATCATGATACAGTATTTATTTGCTAATGCCAGAAGGAGACTGATAATGTAAGTCTTTATGTATATGTATCGTGGATTCAGTTTTCTCAAAAAAAAGGATGTTTGTTTTAGCCTTTCTAGAATATTAGGTTCGAGATAATTATCTGTTGAAAAATCAGAAGTTGACATTTTAAAACTTTTCTTTACTAATCACAATATAACATATTATTTCTCTAAATATTCCACACTGAAGATTTCGGGCAACTCGTATAAAATTTTCAGTCTCTCCGATGTATGTGGCGTCACACCCATGACATTTATATTGATAAACTAAATTGGAACATAACCCAGTTGGAGTGATAGATTTACTACTAAACAAACTTCCTATCTTACATGATCTAGATACAATTTTTAAATTTAAATTATGAGGGGTTAGTTTTAAGTTTCGCCAAAATAGTTTATTATTTTTTTTAATTTGAAAATTTAAAAGAAATAAATTAACAATTACAATGTAGAGTAAAAATATGATAAAATAAATACTTATTTAAAATATGTTTACAATAACAATTAACATATTTTAATAAAAGTTATAGAATAAGCTAAATAAATTTTAATTAACGGATTAATTTTTTAATAAAATGGTTATTGTAAATTTAAATTAATTAGTTTTATGATTAAGTTTCGTAAGAATGTAAAATTTGGTTACATTAAAAATTTGTAATTTTTTTGTAAAAAAATGTAAATTGTTTAAGGTAAATTTTTTGTAAAAAAATATAAGATTATTTAAGATTAAAATATTGTAAAATTTTTGTAAAAAAATGTAAGATTATTTAAGATTTAAATTTTTGTATATTTTCAAAATTTAATCGAAAGAATTTAATGAACTAATTTTGGGCGAAATAATTGAATTAACAAGAAATTTTTTTAAGTATATGAATTGTGAATATTAATAAATTTTGGTGGTGTTAAATTATGACTTTAGAATGTGATACTAATGAAAGTGGCATAAACGCTACTTACATAAATCTTAAAATTACTTACATCAACTTTACTATTCAAACAGTTCTTCTTACATCGGAGAGACTTGTCGTCATCTCTGTAAACGGATTCAGGAACATAATCGCAGGGAAAGTGATAGCAATATTGCTCAACATAAGAAGAACTGTTTGAATAGTAAAGTTGATGTAAGTAATTTTAATATTTTGTGTTCACAATTTAATAATTACTGGGACAAGGTGATGTGCGAAGCATTGTTGATCAAATCTTTTGATCCTAAAATCAATGTCCAAACACCATCCTCTTCAACTTTATTGAAAGTATTTTCATGATTTAAATGACATAATGATTACATAAACATTGATTTGGTATATAAACGTGAGTATATCATGGTTAATTCAGTCTGATGATGACGGTTGATCCGTCGAAATTGATTACAATATCTTTTGACGAACGTTTTTTGACTTTTAAAAATTTAAATTCATTTATTTTATTCTAATCGTAAAATTCTTATATTTTAATTTATGATATATTTTAAATGGTTTTGGAAATTTTTTGTTAGATTTTAAATTAAAAATTTTATACGAGTTGCCCGAAATCTTTAGTGTGGAATATTTAGAGAAATAATTAAAATAAAGCAAATAAGTAAAATCATATAATAATAAATAAATAAATATAAATAAAATATCAAATATTTTCTTTTTATAATGCAAAAAGTCAAAACATTTTCATTCCATAGATTATACAAATTTGAAAGTAAACGATCATTGAAAGATAATGATTTTAATTTGAGTTGAATAAAAGAAAAAAAATAATTATTTTCCTTTGATCTTTAATGATGAATTTTTGATTTATTTTACGATCTAATTTCATGAAAACGAAAAGGATTCCCGGAGAGCTGTAGAATTGGACGGCCCCATGGAAGGATGAAGATCTGAAGATGAAGCAAGATCGCCTGTAACTGAGTTGTTTACATAAGCACAGAAATCATTTAGTTTATTTTCAATACTTATTTATTAATAATGACATATTTCCGTTACCATTTGAATTTGTTTAGAACTATTAAAAAATATATTATTTTGTTTTAATAGACCAGGCTACTACTTCTTTTACTGTTTTCTGTAATAACCCTGATGTTGCTCTTATTTATACGTAATAAAATTTCTTATAAATTATTTATTTATTGTAGATCAGTCCCTTGTGGGAAGCCTTACATTCAGCAGCCATCTCCACTCGAGTGACTACTATAAATGTTAAATCGTTTAGTTTCCCTCTGGGTATCACTTTTTTTACCCTCTTGTTTAACTTTGAACTATAACTGCTTATAGCTTGATTTTAATTTTCCTGTCTTAGCTTCTTTTTGTTCCATTAGACATTGGGAGCACATATAATTCTCCTTTTCTATATTATACTTCAATATTCATACTACTTACGTAGTTCATCAACATTTTCCATTTGGTCGTTATTAAGAACACCAATTTGACTTTTTATATTTTTATTTAAACAACAATTTTGATTGTCTTTAAGACAATCTTTGTCAAAACTTTTGTACATTTGCATTCTAAACGAAATTGATTAATGAATTAATTCTCATTATTTTTTTAGCAAATGGGGAAATAAATATTTTATTAAAATATTTTATTAAAATATATTTATTAAAATAAATATTATTAATTATTTAAAAAATATTAATTTGATTTATTTATTAAATATTATAAAAATTAATTAACTTATTTAAAATTTTACAATTATTTTGAATTAAAAATAAATTTAAACATTACATATTTTTAGATAATAAGAATTAAAATATTAATCATCCATCTGGGTAGGAGAGACACATTTCCAAATCAACATACACATTCAAACACAAAACTTCAAACATTCAAATATTCCTCACAGTCGTTATTACTTTGTTGTCTGTTCACAATTTGATTCATTTTCCATATAAATAATGCTCAGAGCTGAAAAAAGTAGAATATTACCAAAATCTCTTTTCATGTAATACAATAGACTCATTCATGTTACTACTTATTGTGGGTTTCATATACTATGCCATTGTCTTTACCTGATTCTCTTATTTGAGGCAGTACTGCACTTATACTATCGAAACTAGCCACCGTATCTAAGATTAACTCCTTGAAATCAGGTAAATTCACTGTTAGTGTTGTTATCAATGCTTCTTTCATATTCTAAAATTCCATATCACATGTATCTGTCTAGACTAGCTTTTCCTTATAAAAACCGCACATTCCTTCTAATAGTTTGGCTTTTGTCGCGTATCCATTAATAAATCTTCTATAATAATTGCAGATTCCATAGAAAATCCTTATATTCTTAATGTAAATTTTTATCGGAAATATTTTGTCGAGACCCATTTTTCCGCATCTGTCTAAATTATACTGTTGTTTACTATGTCGCTGTCTTTTGAACCGTGTATTACTATACATCTTTCCAAATTGTAATCGGTACATTTGCCTCTTGACAATTTCACTGCTAATTTCTTGGCCTTGGCAAAGTATTCCTCCACTTATTTGTTGGATCTTTCAAAATTCAACATGTCTTCCATATATTCCGTCATTGAACTTTTATTTTGAAAAGCTACTCGAAGGTGCGTATCATACGTGTGAGGTCTTATTAATGAGGTCGATGGATCCAAAAATTAATTTTTAAGCTTCTTACTCAACCTCTTTGTCAAATATTTTTAAATAGAACCTCAAATTAATAATTAATTACAAAATCACCATTTATCATCATATGTAAGCTGCAAAAACTTATTTTGATTTAGTCTGAAAATGGTGGGTGGAGCGGAAAGTTAATGGATTGACCGAACATTAGCCGATAGAAAAAGAAAAGAAATTAAATAAAAAATAAGCTAAATAAATAATTAAATAAATAAGTAAAGTAAATAAAATTAAATAACTTATAAAACAAAATTAAATAGTTTAAAAATAATAATAATAAAGAAAAATGATAATTTAAATAAAGTAAATTAAAATAAGTATAAAAAGAATTTTAAATTACACTAAAACCTCGATTTGCGTCGTTTTCGAAGTTGCGTTGTTCTTGAAATTTCGTGATTTCAGAGTTGCGTCGTTACAATTTCGATTTGCATTCATGGTTGGAAGTTAAAAAAAACATGTATGAACGGAGTTTGGCGTCAACTATGGACAGAAAGTGTTTCTAAAGATGTAGAAGTTGATATTCTACAACCGTACGTAAAGAAATTGATGAATTAGCTAGAGAAGCAGACTTTGAAGGTATGGAGGAAGATGACATTAATGAAATATTGATATCACACGATAAAGAGCTCAACAACGAAGATTTAATTTCTTTAAATATTGAACATT
>MQRK01247666.1:33421-48358 GCA_001938485.1 Girardia tigrina
TAATATAATTATCTACTTACAATTGTAAGTAGATAATATGAGCGTTAGTGAAGCAGGCAGGCAGGCAGGCAGGCAGTGACTTGGGCTTTTATAATATAAATTGTTAAGTTTTTTGTTGGGAATTTAGGAAATAAATTTGTTTTTAGATTTATCTTTTTCTATTTCCTTGGATATTATTTAATATCGAAATATTAGGTGTATAACTTAGTTTTTTTGGATTTTTCTGCAGAACAGACAAGTTTATTTATATGACATAATAAGTTTTATTCTAAGCAAAATATTTTCCATCGTTAATTATG
This sequence comes from Girardia tigrina, assembly GCA_001938485.1. Classification (NCBI taxonomy): domain Eukaryota; kingdom Metazoa; phylum Platyhelminthes; order Tricladida; family Dugesiidae; genus Girardia; species Girardia tigrina. The sequence continues at coordinate 33,721 of MQRK01247666.1, forward strand.
ACTTTCGACCATCTTTCAGGCAAATTATGAATTCCATCGAAAAAAAAATTTTGGTCTTTTGATGTGATCCATTGTTCCAGCCATTTTTTTATATGTTCCTGGTTTCTGAAGTGCGGGTCCCGAAGAGCGCTTTGCATTGATCGGAACAGAGGATAATCTGATGGGGCACAATCTGGTGAATAGGCAGCATGCGGTAGAATTTCCCATTTAAGTGATTCCAACGTGTTTTTTACTTGTTTTGCGACATGTGGCAGAGCATTGTCATGGAGCAAAATCACTGTGCGCTGTTTGTTGGCTGGAATAGGACGTTTTTCCTTCAATGCATCGTTCAATTTCATTAACTGTTGTTGATAACGTTCTGCATTAACAGTTTCATTCGAATTCAGCAGATCATAGTACAGTACACCTTTCTGATCCCACCAAATGCACAACATAACCTTGCTTCCATGAATGTTTCTCTTTACTGTTGACGTGGACGGTTCGCCGGGATGAACCCACGATTTCTTGCGTTTAGAGTTAACATAATAAATCCATTTTTCATCTCCAGTCACAATAATATGCAAAAACGACCACCTTCGTTGTCTTGCAAGCAATGAATTGAATATCAGTAATTGACTTTCAATGTTGGCTTGATTCAATTCATGTGGTATCCATTTTCCTTCTTTTTGAATCATTTTCATAACATGTAGACGTTTACTTATGGCTGCTTGAGTAACATTTAACTGTTTTGCAAGCTCTTTCTCTGTTTGAGTAGAATCTTCCTTCAGTAATGATTCTAAATTTTCATCTTCGAATCTTTTTGGTTGACCGGAACGCTCTTTGTCACCTACGTCGAAATCACCACTTTTGAAACGTTTATACCAGTTCTCGCAAGTCTGTTGAGTTGGTGAATGTTGACCATAAGTTTCTTCAAGAAGCCGAAAACTGTCTGCAGCTTTTTTCTTTTGATTAAAGCAAAACAGTAGTGCTTCACGCAAATGCTGTTTTGTTGGTATGAAAGTTGTCATGTTAAAACGTGATTAAAAATATGTTTATGACGCATTTAAGGTCAATGACCTACTTAATTTTAATGCCTCGATTTCAGCACTTTAAAAATCTGTACGTACGACTGTAAAATAATGCTTATTACAAAGGATACACCATCTCTTAGAAAATCCAAAAAACTAAGTTATACACCTAATAATTGTAAAAAATTAAACGGATATATCAATTCTTTACAGGTATATTGTTTTAATTTCTAATTTAAAATGTATGCAAATCAGTTAATTTACAAGAGTCAAAGAGTCTTAAAACTTCATCGAAAAGGCAAAGTACCAGTTGACATTTTGGAAGATTGTTCAGGTGAAGGTATTAAAGGAAAATTTATTTACCGTACAATCAAGAGATGGGAACTAATCAAATGCTAGGAAAGTTTAAGCGTGCAATAAAAAAAGAAAGGACTGTGCGGAGAGCCAGCAGAAAATTGAATATAAGTAAAAATTCAGTGCACTGAATCTTAAAGTTTTTCTTGCATCTAAAAGCTTCAGAAAGCTCATACGATTTTAAATAAAAACCAACATGCACGTAAGGAACTTTGTCAAAAAATTTTTCAATTGCATTTACGATCGACCATCATATTTTCTGATGAAAAGCTTTTTATGCTTCAAAAGCAGTATAATCCTCAGATTCTCAGACTCAGAACGGTCGGATTTGGTCTCATTCAATCAGTGAAATTCCTAACAATAAACGATTTGTTGAAAGGTTTCAAGGTTCCAAGAGAGTGATGGTTTGGGCCACAGTAAGTGTCAAAGATCTGCTTCCGTTGTTGTTTATTGAAAAATGAGTTAAAATAAATCAAGAATATTATTTGGAAACTTTATTTAAGTCACACCTGCTTCCAAGTGCAAGAAAATTACTTGGCAATTCATCATGTGTTTTCCAGCAGGATTCTGTACCTGCTTATGCAGCTCGACATGTGCAACAATAGTGCAAAGATAACTTACCAGCCTTCATTGACAAGCATTTATGGCGAGCAGTATAACCAGATTTAAATCCTGTAGATTCTTCAATCTGGAATATTGTGGAAAGTCACTTAACGAACATTGACACATAAATGATCATCGATGAATCCAAAAGAAAATTGACACAAATATGAAGTGAAATTCCTGAAGATCATATTCGAAAAGCCTGCAAATCCTTCATCAAACTATATAATGAGCTGATGAAGGACGCATTGAGTTGCACTAATAAACTTTGTTTTTAAATGTTTTATTGTTTTTCTTATTTTTACTTCTTTTATAGTGAAAAATTATATGAGACACAATCGTGGGACACCATCTTGGTAATCACATTACAGAATTTCTTTTATCAAATTAAGAAGTGTGAATAATTACAAAATGTAAATATAATTTACATAAAAGAAGAAATAAAAACGATTTCGTTCAGTCTTCTTACAGTTCCGTTCATCAAAATCATGGTCAAAATTGCGGTCTGCGGAATCTGACATATAAACTGATATAAAAATTATTCATAAATTCATATTACGATTCAATAAACTGGTAAAGTATTTCAACCAAGTTAAATTACCAAAGACAAGGGTACTCATATTTTTTTTAATTAAATAAATAATAAATTAACTTTAGTTTTTATTTTTCATTAATTTATATTAAAATATTTATAAAAAAATATATAAATAAAACAATTTTTTATAATTTAAACTTGATTTTATTTTTTAAATAATCAAATATATCAAAATATAAAAAATAATATAATTTCTTAAATATTGCTCATGAAATTTAATGAATATTAATCATTAACGTAAAATATGAATAGAAAGAAAAGTTTTATCTTGGATCTGATTTTAGTTTTCCATTATATAAATTCATTCTACACAAAACTATTATTTATTATATAAAGTGATAAAAAAAACTTCCTTCAGTGATTCTCTTTGTAAAAAGATAAATCGGCTTTTCTTTACAAAGAGTTTAGATAAAACAAGATTGCATAAAGTGCCGCTGTTTCAGTAAACTTGCTTTAATATTTAACGAAACCAAATAAACACGTTATATTTTATGAATTAATAAAACAATTTTTATACATAATTAATCTTTTAAGTATGTTCCTGTACGAATTTAATTTGCAAGTTTGGGTTGGGTTGAATTAAAGTAAATAATCTGGTCTTACCTTGAATATTTAATGATGAATGTTTTAAAATATTTTGTTTTTTTAAATTAAATTAATTTGTTAAAAATATATTAAAAAAATTGGAAGTATAGTTTTTATATAGAAATCGTTTTTTAATTAAATTATTTTAATGTTTTAAACTTTCCATAATATATATATATATATATATATATATATATATATATATAAATAACGAATAATAGTATTTTTAATAATAATGAAAATAAAGGCTAATCATTAAATTTATTCTTGAAAAAATATATAATGAGTGCGATTTTTAATATTAACTGCATCAAAATTGCAAATAATCAAATTCAAGAATTTCTTATATAATATTTTTATATATTTTTATATACAGTCCACCCTCGGTTTTGGGGCAAAAAATATCAAATTTTGCCCCAAAAGCCAAAAAATTAAAAAACATCGAAAAACTAAATAAAATTTATTCCATTTTTTTAAAATAATCAGTTATTGTTTTCCCAAATTTAAATTCCTTCCTTAAAAAATTATTAAATTGCATTCTAAACTTGATGTATTCTTTTTGAACATATATTCAATAACATTTTCCAATTCTTTAAGTTTTTCCCATCCCAACTTTAGTTTATCATAACGAACTTTTTCACAAATTTCAGCTGTTCCGGTAGCCTCCAGTGGTTCTGATAAATTTTCTTCATAAACCTCAATAATGACGTCCTCTATATCTTCCTCAAGCATATGAATTTTCATATTTTAGTTGGTTTCTTCCTTTTTGGAAAATGCCTTTTTGAAACAATTAATTTTCAATTAATTTTCTCCGTTGTTTTTCCATCCTTCAAACATTTCGCAATTTCAAATTATTCGCTCGATGTTAGTTTTTTCGTCATTGGGGATAATGTTTTTTTTACAAAATTTAATATAAATTTAAACAAAATTTAACATAAAATTTAACAAAATTTTTTAAAAAAAAGCTTGTAATATTTTAAATTTTGGGAAATTTCGATACTTATTTCAGATCAAGATTAAATATTATTTTTAGGTTAAAAAATATGCCCCAAAAAACGAAACATAATTGTACTTTTGGAATAAAAACACAATATAAATAATATGTAATAGTGTGATTATCTTAAAACTTGCGCCAAAAACCAAAATTTCCCCAGAAATCAAGGTGCCCCACCATAAAGAATGCCCCGGAAACGAGGGTGGACTGTATACAAGAAATATTTATATTTGATATTTACTTTCATTTATGTAAAGTAAAAAATATATTAAAAAATATATTGAAGCCCGAAATATTTATATAAATATTTAAAAAAATATTTAAATATTTATATAAATATTTATATTTGATATTTACTTTCATTTATGTTTTCAAATTTATATTTTTGTGAAATCGATTTTCATTTGTGTGAAACTAAATTGTAAAAGTATTTTTTACTGACGCTATTTTGACTCAAATTGTTTTTTTTGCATAAAAGTTTAAAATTGTATCATAAATTGCCGACTGTTTTGATGAAAATTGAAAAGAAAAAAAATAAAAGAGAATCATTTTGGAATCGTTTTAGTGAAGAGAGTGATATTTTTATAAGAAAAATTGTAAATAAATAAGATGAAATTAATGTATTATTTATTTTTGTCTGATCGAACTAAATAAAAAAAACGGCACTATAAAATATTTTGTGTAAATATTGAATGAAAGTCGTCATGATATGTTTGCGAATTATTTTGAATTAAATACAGATTTTCGATGCAATTCGATTTTAAAATTTGACTGCCGCAGTTTCTTTTTTATGAAAAAAATGAATGTTGGAAAAATCATATTTCATTGATCGACAATGAATACGTTTTTTCCGTTGATATTTCGTGTTTGAAGAGCCGATCGGACGGGCATCGCAACAATTTGCGAATTCATCGATTGTTTGATGCGGTTTCGCAACAGTGACGACGAATGTATGATGCTACGAATCAATGAGATTCTCGCCGCATTGAACGACGACTGATTCCAGTGTTTGATTCTCTTTCAAACGAACTCAGCGTGTAAAATAAAATAAAATTACTCACCTCAATCCGATCATCGCCCACTCGCATCAAGGTGTTGCAGCCACGCTGTGAACGCTCAGTCATCAGCTGACTGTACCACCACCATAATGTTTAGATCTGAATTTTTCAAAAAAGTTACATTTATATCCTTTTTTTTGATTTAAATACTAAAACAATATTTTTTTTGTTACGGAAATTTTAACCAGTTTAGAAAAAACAAATTTCCGATAAAGGAATGTCCTCATACTCAATATAGGTATATTTTAATTAGTTCATTTGTGTATCATTAAAAATTATTATTAAAATATTTTTATTTATATAAATCTGTTTTGCGTCTATCATTAAATTAATTATAAATTTAGGTAAATAATATTAAATTCTTAATAACAAAATTTTCCCCAAATTTATAAAAACGACTATTGAAGAAGGTTGTTAATAAATTACCTTTCTTGAAGAATCCATTAATTGTTTATCAAAAAAGTACTTAATCTATGTCGAATTTTTATCCGTGATCGGTAGGAATGATCCACTTGATTTCCTTTGCAGAAGACAAGCACTTGACATTCAATTATGGGTCTTTCCAGATTCATTTATATGACAAAATAATAATATTTTAATATTTATTTTATTCGATAAAATATTTTTCGTTGTCCATTTAAATTCATTTCTTATCGTATTTTAATTAATGAATTAATGAATATATTAAAATTAAGTCTTGATGATCTGGGTAATTAAATATAATATTGTTTTTGATACAATTTAATTGTTTTACAATAAGAAAACGCCCTCATTTTTTTCGGTTGGAATTTTCTATTTCATAGATTTTGGATGGTTCCTTATGTCTCTCGTTGCCAATCTTGGAGGTCTCTATTATTTCTCGTTAAAATCTTTTCCACAAATTTTGATATTTGATTTTATTTGTTTTATATTTGTTTAAAAAAGCCAATTGATCAATGTTAATTGTCGAGCTTTCCTAATATCTAAATAAGAAAATAATGTAAATTATAGTTTAATTTATGAATATCATATTATGACAATAACGGAAGAGGGAGTACTGATATATCAAATCCCACAAAGAATGAACAGAGTAGGAATAAAGGAAAACTATGAAAAAATATCATACAGTTTATGTATATAGAGAATGCCGACAAATCTGATTAACGAAAGTTGAGACACTGAATTCTTTTATCAAGTTTGTAAAATTCATTGCTGGCTAAAACAGAAAAGCTGTGGAAATGAGCACAGGTAGGAATCCAGATCCGGAATTGAATATGGTTGAACAAAAAATGGATAAACAATTGAAGCCCGAAAATCTGTTAAGCCCTTGCTTTCTTGTCGAATTTAAACTGGTGTTTGTGTTTTTTATTGTGTTAATTGAAAATTTAGGAGAATCCAACCCAATCTATTAAACACATGAGTAGCGAAAAATATTAAAAAGAAACAGTCATAGTATCTAACTTGTAAATCAAAAATTAAATTTTTTATATCCATTCTTTATGCAGGCAGAACTCTACTTTGCCAACAAAATTTTAATTAAAAAAATTATTTAAAAAAACAATAAAAAAATAATATTAACTACTTATAATTTATAAGTAGATATTTTTCCAATAAGATAATTTAAGATAAGTTCAGGAACTCCGATGGGATCGTTTTTTCCCAATTCTGAGACTTTAAAAAGTTTTTTGATCAAATTTTCACATTAGCTTTTATTGTCATCGAGAATGAATAAGTGCGTAAAGTTTGAAGAAAATTTATTGAGCAAAAAGCCTTCAAAAATAGGTTTCTAAATTCCATATATACATATATATATATATATATATATATATATATATATGCATATATGGAATTATTTGTATATATGAAATACATATTAACAATATCAATATGATTTTTCGAACATTTATTAATATGACAAACAGAATTTTCATTACTACAATTATTCAAATCACTTTCACTATTCGAAATTTTTCTTGATTAATATATTTCTGAGTTTCTTCCTATTTTTTTAAAACAAATGAAAAATATTTATTATTAATAATTAATTATGAAGATTTTAATAGGTAAACATTAAAGCTAAACATTTTTAAAATGTATCAATAAAATTAATATAATAAAATTATTAATTACATTTAAAATTAAATATTACTTTTGAAACATATTTTAAGTCTTTTTACTTTAAAATTAAATGAAACTATTTTTAACTAGTAGAAATCAAAGAAAATACAAATGAGTCATCTGGGTAGGAGAGACACAATCCGAATCAATATAGGACATGCAAAATATAAAGCAACAAACAATTCAAAACTATATATATATATATTGTCATTTCTGATACAGTGGATTGAGAAAGATTGTCAAATAATTTTTAAATAGTGTGTCGATCGTCTGGTAGAGAAATTTGGTATTAGGGAAGGATTCAACTCTCTCAAAAACTGGTTAGATTGAGTTAATTTCCGTCTAAGATGATATGTAGTTGCGAATATGAACTTAGAAACAAACTTTACGATGCTTTCTGAAAATACTACTTTCTTAACTGCCAGAACGCGAAATAGGATGATAACTTGGATTTATGAATCAAATTTTAACTTGTTCTATTACCTTAACTAAGACGACTCAAACATTGGCATTTAGTTTTGAGTTGTAATTCATTGTCCCAAAGTAAATAACTTGCATTGTATTGCAACCATGACATTCAGGTAGTTGATTCATTTACAGTGGTATAATGTTAAGCAATCCTTGAGTACGTCGAGAAATTCTTATGTAGTAATAATAACTTACATCAAGATAGCTTTTCTAAAATTTCTTAAAACCGCAATTAGAATTATCGTTTCAATAATTCTCAGTATCACATTCTTGAATCTTTGTTATATTAGAATGATTATAAATTGAATTTCTGATTGTTTAACACTCTCAAGCACAGATTGTCAGGAGAAAACAATAACTAGCAGATACAGAAATTAACCTCGTCTATGGTATTAATTTGGTGCAAAAAGAGTTAAAATAAAAAACTTGAAGAGACTGAGATCCACCCATATTTGCCTTTCGAGTAGAAAATATTTTAATGTTCTAGATGTATAGAAAAAACTTTTAAAAGCTCATTTTAAAATTTAAAGGCTAAGTAAAACAAAAAAAATCTCAATAAACATTTGATATACAAAACATGTCATTTGAAAATATTTCTCATAGTAATAAATTCTTCATATTTCATTATATTTTTATGTTATATATATTATTTATTTATTATAATTAAAATTTTTGTTTCTGAATATCAAATAATATTTTTATTGTTTCAGGGAACTTTTTTAACGACTAATATGGATAAATAAAAATATAAGAAATAAATTTTAATATAACGAACTATATAATAAAATAATATACCAATAAGCAGATATACATACAGAAAGAATAATTGTTTTGAATATCAACAAGTTCTGTGTGACTTTATTGTAACGTCGGATGATTGTTATTGTAATTGGAATTGCTGATCGAGCTCAAGAAAGATATTTTGGGATAAGAATTGGTTGTTGTGTTTTGTGGAATTTTCGTTGTTGACATTGAGGAACGGCCGATGGCAGCAAGTGAAGACTGATTCGATGAATTGAGATCGGAAATTGCTGTTGTTGAATTGTTTATATCACAAGAAATGTATTAAAATTAACGGTTTCATGGTAAACATCCTTTGGAAACCGAGATAAGTGGGACACAGAGAAACCAGAATGAAATGCTTCCAAATAGTATTAATTAACTTTTATTATTGATTGATATTATATATATATATAATTTATATTATTTAATATTAATAAATAATAAATAGTAGGATTCTACAATTTTTAACAGACTTCTTTGTTCGGGTTGAAGTGGCCGAGTATGTCGAACTATTATTTAATAAAAACTTGAAAATTATATATATTATTAATTTGTGCGACTTTATTTTGATATCGAATTTATAAAATTATTTCTTGTTATTCGTTTTTACAATGTATAACTTTTAAGTCGAAAATTTAAGAATTTAAAATTGTTCGAAGTTTTTATTTGATATAAAAATGATTTTATTACTTCAATTAATAATGGATGTTTGAACTTTGAATCGAATTGTCTTTTCTAAAAGAGTTTTGATAAAAATGAGCCAAATGAAATTCCCGAATTTTAAATTCAAAAGTAAATTGACCTGGAACCACCATAACTGTGTTACCACGGGAAAGTCTGACTCAACATGGAGACTGCTGTGACAGTTATTTTGTTCTTCTTCTTCTTCTTCTTCTTCTTCTTATTGTTGTTTTTGCTTAAACCAAAATTATAAGCATGAAAAATTAATTTATATTTATTTAAAAGTGATGATAGCAAAACTGATAATTATAACAGTAACGTAATTAAAATAGAGTTTGTCAGCGAAACTGGTATTGGTTACCACATGAATGTTTTGGAACATATTTGAGTCTAAAATAAGTAATAAATGAAAATCCTTTACTGAAATCAAAGATTACCGTTTGTATCTTCTTTCAAAATAGTGATCAATCGCATTCCAAATCTTTCACATAAATCTTTTTGAGCTAAAATTAAAATATAAAAATAAAATCCTTATTTTATAATTATTAGGAGAATTCAATAAATTATTTTTTTTACTTAAGTCTACAAGAAATTTATGATTTATATTAATTTCATCATTTTGTTTCATAAGTTATCTCTTGATTTCTTTATTTTATGTCATATTTATATTTATGAAGAATTTTTAAAATTTTATATGTTGAATTTGGTACTTGTAAATGTGTTTCTCGATTTCAAATAGAAAATTTGTATTTTAGATATTTGATCTGAGTGATTGTTCGAGCATAATTTACATTTGAAATTACAGCCTAAGACATTTTAAATTTAACACTACACTAAAATACCTTTTTTTACTGATGTCCGTCTTTTTGACGGATATATTAAAACACAAAGTTATAGATTTTTATTTACTGTTGTCTTCAATGCATTTTTACATGTAAATTTTATCTTTCATGTATACTTTCCGCATACGTACTTGTTACCTTTAATGCAAAGATAATTCGAACTATTTTTCTTACATAACTCAATTTGATAAGATTTTCGCACATTTGGATTTCGTACATCAGAAAATGAATTGAAGTTGGTATTTTGTTCGTCCTGATAGTCACTGCTCAGTTCTTTGGCTAATTGAAAAAGGAAATTCGTCCGAGATATGTTTACTTCAGTAGTCTCTTTGTAAAATATCCAGATATTGGTGGCGGCCAAATTTAAAATGTTGTTAAACAAGTGTAGAGACATCTATGGTATCCTGCTTTCACGGTATATTTTCTAGCTTTTTAATCGAGAATATCAACCCCACGCTTGGTTTTGTTGTAAAATGTGACCGTTTCAGGGAAATGTTTGACATTTGTTTCTATTTTCACATTTTTGTGTTTAGAACTGAGCAATAACACCTTTTCAATTGGTTTTGATTTGTACATTGTGAGAACTTACTCATCTGATTTATACAGTTTGTAGAATACATGATCATATACTCCTTTTTAACCTTAGCAATTTTTTATAATTCCTTTTTATTTGCATGCAAAGTTGTCTTTTTCAAGCAACTTTTTTGCAAGGTATATACTTTTGAAAAAGATCTCAGTAGTTATATTTTGCCCACGATATAAATATAGTTCAGCAAGCTTGAGCACGACGAATTCACCCATAAGTATATCTGATGATCATTTTTCGTCTTTTCCTAAATATAACATTTATGAGATATTCGCTTGTAACGTCCGATTCCAGCCAAAACTTTATGCAAAATTTTTCGGGCTTGTACTGAGTATATACTGGGTAAAATGTTATCTAGTTTTGCTTGGAAACAATTGTTAATCAATTGTAAGATTTGCACTAGGTTTGTAACAAATCTGACTATTTTGGATAAATCTGTCCCATATTACAGAAATTAAAGCAAATTTGTCCGTTTTTAATCTCTCTAACTTTGTTTGCTTCTTTTATCGAAGCGTATGTATCGAAGAATTTCCTTGAAAATTGTTTGTGAAAAGAAACTGGGTCCCAATTCTTTACACTATAAATATGAAGCCTTTAAGACCTTTGGTTCATATGCTCTATAAAACCACAAATTTGTCTATTGATCTAAGATGCAAATTGGAGGTTTTAACGATAATAATGATAACAAGGAAAAAGTTGTAATAAATTGGTTAAATATGTCGATTGAGTGAATTTAGTACAGGACTAAGAACAGAACGTTTAAACCACTATGCCTTTTAACGAGAAAAATGTATTTTTTTCTTTTTATAACAAAAAGAACACAGTCGTTCGAGTATAGTTAACAAATAACGTATTGATAAATCAAATTAGCAAATACTTCGCTTCAATCGAAATATCAAAAATAACCAGGGTGGAGCGAATTTTTGACACTAATAGTTCGAAACCGGATTCACTCTTTATTTTAGGTTAATTGAGATCCTTTACTTCTTTTTACTCGACAAAATAAATCGGAAACGTCAGATGTAAAATAAACTTGACAAAATAAATCGGAAACGCCCGTAACTAAATAGTTAACGATAATCTCAGCCTAATAATTTATTAACTATGAATTAAAAATCAATTGATTTCGATTTTTAAATTCATAATTGCTTATGGCAATTATTAAATTAAATTACATGACAAATAAATAAAATAAATAAACAAAAAAACAAACCCTTACAACAACGGGTTATTAAAATAAAAATTAAATAAACAAATAAATGTTTTTTAATCTTTATAATAGCAGTCTATCAAAAGGAAAAAATAAAAATAAAAAAATCAAGAAATTACATAATTCAAAATATCAGACAGAATATCATTCAAAAAGCCAATACATGCTAACAAAATATGTATAACTCACGCATATTCGCGTCAACAGAAAGAGGTCACATAAAAAAATAAAATAAACTGTCAACAATGAAATTTTGACATAAGACAAAATAACATGTTGTCAGTAAACAATTACATGCTCCATGAGCATACTAAATCGCTAGAAAAGCTCATAATGCTGACTTTGTAAATGAACAATCATATGTTTTCAAAATCCTACGCGCTTCTGTTTCAGTACACACTTTTATATGATGAATTATACCGCTGTCAATTATGAGTTCAAAAGCATTCCTTACATTCCCAAGCGTAATATTTCTTTTAGCGTACACTGTTGCTCCTGTCACATCTTTGAACATAATTTAAACCGGCATTCAACCACAACCTCCTCCTTCCTGTAGTGGTTTTTATAAATTTCCGTCAATGGAATATTCAATGGAATTTTCTTCATTATTGACATCTTTTTTTTCACTTTCACTGTCTGTATCTGAGATAATACGCATTATGTTTCTTTTATGGCAGGTATTTAAATAAATTTTATTCCCATTGTCGTTAGAATATTCAATTTCATGGATTTTGTCAGATTCCACCCTGCTTTCTCATAATTCGTTTATATCAGAATCCGATCCAGATTGGTTTTCATTTATACTGATAATTGAATAGGTTTTTATAATACCTTGAAATATTCAGATCTTAAATTATGAAAAGAAATTTGTACTAAGCTTCAAAGTAATACTTATTTTAATTTCACAAAAAGCACTATTGGAATTGTCTCTGACATTGTTATGATTGTTTTTCTAATTGTAAACAACTAATGCAAATATGTTTGCTTTTGTATCTCTTTATTGTTTAACAACCATCATTTGCTGGGTGTTGCTTTTTCCTGTTAATTTTGTTATCTAGCAACAATTGATCTACATAACTTAACCCGTTAAATTGATGGATTTTCGTAAAAATCATACACCATCTAGAAGTAATAAAATTTAGGTGTTCCGAGGAAAGCAAGTAGAAACAAATGTTCGCTACATTATATAATTCAAAACCAATATATCATATCTAAAGAATAATGGTAGCAGTTGGGTACGTCGGATCTCATCAGATCTCCGATGTTAAGCAACTAACAACCGCGTAGTACGTATATTGATGACGGATATTGGAATCGCAGGGCCATTGACTACAGGTCAGGTCAGACTAGCTGTCTGCTCAAGGTACCATGTAAACCTGTAATACCTGTCTCATGGTCGAATGGCTGGTGACTAAACCGACTACCTCATCCAGAGCAATCTGAGTGAAGATGGTGTGTGGACACCTAGTAGGATGAAAAAAACCTAGCAAAGAGCGGATGAGGTCCTTGGAGCCAACAGCCATCCATACCTGGAGAGAAGAGATGCGCCACCAGGTTCCTTGCCTACTGAGACACTCAAAAATATGCAAAACCAAGCCATAAATGCTTGTGCATAATTGAGTGTACCACGGCCCAACGGCTACGGTACCAAAAAAAGAATAATACATGTATACTCAAAATTTTAAAGCATTAAATCAAAACCCGTCAAAATGATGAGTTCCGTAAATCTAGTGTTAAACTAAATTTTTAAGCCGATTGAATAGAAGTTTGTTAAATAAAAATCATTAAAAGAATTTTTAAGTAAAATTTAATATGAAATGATTAAATTTACTGATTGAAAGCTTTTAAAATGAAATCATTAACGTTAATTTAATAATAATATGAAAATCTTTGTTCAAATAATTATTTTAAAACGATTCATTCTAAAATCTTATTAATTTATTTCGATATGAACTGACGAAAGTTTTGTTGAGAGTTGTCCTAGAATAAATTCAAATTGAGATAATAATAAAATGTCTAAAATTATATTAATGATCTTAATATTAATTGTACAAATTTTTAATATATATTTATATTTTAAATATTTCTGGTATAAATAAAATATTTAAATTAAACTCACAAAATTGTCATTCATTTTGAAACTGTAATGTCTAAACTAAATAATTACTGAATTAATCTCGAGGCTTAAATTTCTTTTGCTGCAACAATGTTAAAGACAGTCAGAAATGTATAAAGAAACTTTTATTTATGAATATATTATCATTATTTATAAATTACTTTTAAGTAATCAAAATTCTAAAATAGAATTTTAATATTTTATTGCATGAAAATTAAATAATTATGTATTAATGTTTTGAAAAAATCATAAGAACTTCAAATAAACATTTTTTTTAATTTATGATTTATTGACCAAAACCTGTCCCTCTGTCCCAAGAGCATTCTTATTTGATTTACTCTAGTAAGTAAGTTATTAATATCCTTTTACTGATAAAAATTTGAAAGAATAAATTTTTATGATAATATGATGTTTCAATGTCAGGGAAAAATTGGAGTTCAGTGAGAACTTCGTAACCAAACTAATATAGATTCTGTTTCAACTTAAGTACACTCTATTTTAGGTATTATAATTCTGGAATTTAACTTCTGTTGTAGAAGCGCAGTATTAGGTGTACAAGTATGAAATGCGGATTAAATTTTGAAAAGAAATACGTTAAAAACAAAAGAACGATAAAAAAAGCTTTATTCAAAATATGCTCCATTACTAATGATACATTT
>MQRK01247667.1:7181-27016 GCA_001938485.1 Girardia tigrina
ATATATATAAAATGTTGATTATATTAAAAAAAATTTAACATTTTTATATTAAAAAATGTTTTTTTAAGTTTTTAGTTTTTAATTTTAAAATATATTTATCATATTACTATAAATTTGTGAATTTAATTTTGATATATTTATTAAATGTAAAAATAATTTTCGATTAAATTTTGGTTTTTTAAAATATATTTATGTTTATTATGTCAATAAAAATGAACATTTTGATGTGTTTATATTACAATTAAAAAATTTTCTTTATACATTTGCGCCTTTAAAATATATTTTTAATCTATAAAAAGATTATTTTACTGAAAATATATATTTACTATATAGTAAATGAAAAATATATTTAAAAATGTTAAATTGATGCTAGATAGAATCTGTGCTAACATAACCGAGAAGGAGAATGAAGGGGTAAGTGTTAAAATTATAACAATTCCATATTCAGAAGGTTTCAGAAGATTTAAGACTAACATTTATAAAAATATCAATAATGTTAATATAGTGTTTGCAACATCAAAATTTAGGAATTACTTTACAGTGAAATCCAAAACTAACAAAATAGTGAAATCTTGTGTACAAATTTAATTGTCACGGGTGTCAAAACTCGAACATAGGATATACAAATCGTCATCTCAAAACCCGGATTAGTGAACACTCACAGTCGAGTAGATCGAGTAAGGTTCTTGATCACTGCAAATGTTGCAACGAACTTCATCAATTTCAAAAGATGAATTTTCTATTTTACAGAAGAATTTTGATTCACATTGTGAATGGTCGTATTGTGAATGATTGCTAATAGGACACTATAACCCACTGATCAACATCCAAAAAGGAGAAAATAAAGCAGCGTCAATATGAAATATCTTTAAATAAAATAATGTTAAATATTAACCAATTAAATTTAACTTTAATATTATTTTACTTTAATTAGTTTTCTTATTTATTATAAAAAAAATTAATAAAATAAATTACAACACAAATAAAGTTACTGAAGATGACAAAATTTGCTGATCGAAACATGTCCAACGTTGACTTTTTAAAAATGCTTTAACTAATATCTATTTTAAAAATTTCAAATTATTGTTCACTAGACGATATACATATAGATTGGGTTGAGGAATAATTCGTGAGTGGTTTTTAAATGACTTTAATTGGATACGATATAAAATTCATACCAATTTTTTGTGCAAATCATAATATCAATATAATGATTTTGTTAAACGAAATAGCAATACATAAGTCTACAATAAAATCTCCATTTTTGTTAATAACTTCCTCCATCATTCAATGTGTAACTTAATGCCTCAGTGAAAAAGGTTCTTCGGTCTTGACTCCAAGCATTCGTCCAACGAACAGCTTAATTCCGCGTCATTATTGAAATGATACGATTGAAATATGTAGGCGCCAAGTCTGGTGATTAAAAGCGTGAGGAAAAAATTCCCATTTGAGTTGTTGAGTCGCTGCTTTGGTTATATTTACGATGTGAGAACAAGTGTTGTCCTGCTGCCGAAGAAAACTGCAATTCTAATTGTGAGGAATATTTTAAATTTGGTATGTTGAATTTTGTATGTTGAGTTTAGTATTTGGAAATGTGTTTCTCCCACCAGATGGAAAATTGGCATTTTGGATGTTCACGATAGATAATTATTCGAGTATAATTTATATAATTTAAATTTTAATTTATATTTTAAAGTACAACATAAGATATTTAAAAACATTAAAAATATTAAATCTTTTCAAATCTTCATATTAAAATTTAAATAAAATAAATAGTTTTAACTAAGCTTTGAATTAATTAAATATTCTTTCTTTACATAAAATAATTTTTAAATAAAATTAATATGTAGATAAAATTATTACTAAAATTATAAAATTTGAACTGTACAAATAAAATCAGAAAATAATGAAAAATTTGTTCGAATAATTGTTTATTAACAAACATTAATAAAAAATTATCAATTTAGAACGATTTCGAATGACGAGAGTTTCGCTGAGAGTTGTCCAAAAGACAATTCTGATTGTAATGAAAATAAAAGTTTGAAAAGCCATGTGGGTGTTCTTAATACTAATTTCGTCTTTTTTTTGCTGAATAACTTCATTAAGTCGGTGCAGTTGTTTAGAGTAAAGCAACAAACTAACTGTTTAGTTGCGCTCAAGTAGTTCATGATGAATTATACCTTCACAGCCCCACCATACACACAACATAATCTGTCGGTGATGAAGATCTCGTTTTGCTAGATTAGTGTCTTTTTTCCGTGAATGATCCATTTACGCTGTTTCAAATTAAAGTACATTGACGATTTTTCATCGCCAGTGACGATGCGGTAAAGTAAACACTACTCATGATTATGTGTTGAGCCATCTCAAGTCAGCAAACTTGCGGCAATTGTGATGCATTGACTTTTAATCTTTTTACTCAGAAAGTGTGGAACCAAGTACGTCTTGCTGAACCTTGTCTATTTAACGAAAATGGTCCACAACAGTTTTTTATCACACTTCATCTGTATTAGTGGTTCTTGGAAAATCGTCACAATTATTAGTAGCAGACATTAAAACTTTTATTATACCACAAAAAATGTTTAAATCTAATATTTAAACAAATTTATTTTTTTTGAGAAACAATTTGTTTTATAAATCTTAAACCGATATAGATAAAAATACTTATAAATATTCATATTTGATTTTTTTTATTACTTCTATAATCACTTTTAAATTACGATAACACTTTAAAATATTTAATCGTTTCATTTAATTTTATTACTTTTTTAAAATTGTTTCACATAAAAATTATACACTTTTTTACTTTTTATATTATATTAAAACTCTCAAAAAATTTTTATTAGCAATTTAATTGATCTTCTTAATTTTAGTAATTTTATTTTTTCGAATGTTACATATTTAATTATATAAAAATTTTAATTTGTACATATTTAATATAACCTTCTTTCAAAAATTTTCCTAACATTTTTAATTCCTAACAATCTGCTCTGCCAATTAACTACTCATTTGACGCGGACTTTCGCGAAGATGTTGGTTCAATGGCTCTTCATCAAGCACAACACAATCAAAATTCCTATTTTAAAGCTTGAAAAGCAACGGAGTCAGTTACTTTTAGGCATTGCCTCCTTGACATTCACAAAGCAGTACACACGAGAAGCTTTGACGAAGTTAACACTTTGATTAAATGCAAAAAGCAGATAGTAGCGAAAATTCTCAATTTTATGAAATTGATGTTCCACTTTAGAAGCCAGAAATGAAAGCAAAAATTTAAGGAATATGAAAATCAAACATAATATCTCTGTAAAAACAAGACCCATCTAGCTAATGTCATAAAATATTTTGTTATGAATATATTTTTAAACTAAAAAATAACCGTGAATTATTTCTCAACCCCATGTATACGGGTGAGTGAGAAGTAACCGGACAGTCGTGGTATTCGCTAAGGTCATGTGAACACATCTTACAAATAGTCCATTTAAGTTATCTAAATGCATGTGAATACAATTTCAGTAATCTGAATGCCAGAATTTTGTAGTTGATCATTTTATAAAACCTTGAAAAGACAAGAATAAAATAATTCCAAGCTAACAACTGAAGATCGTGTATCTTGCCGTAAAAACATTTTACAAAACAAACAACGAAAGTGAAACATGTGGACGATTCCAAGAAACGTTTGGTGAGGTGGTTCAAAGAGACAATAGCAAACCTCGTTTCCCGTTTCGAAATTATTGGTTAATGAGAACATCTTCCAAGATGTGGTAGACTTAAATCTGTTTTCAACTTCCAAACCAGATAAATTCTTACAGATAGTTCTATAAATAGTCGTCGAAAATCCATCAGACGAGCATCATAAAAGCTTCCATTGTGAGGCTCATGTACCATAGTACATGCTCATTTATAACTTTATCGTCCACATTTACTATGGTTATGACCGTCGAGTTGAATTCCTTAGATTTTTCATTCATATATTATTGATAAATAACGCTTTCAAAGCAATTTCACAAATATGATCTCATGGCATGTTTTAATGTTTTCTTACATCATCATCAGTAAAAAATGGTGGCATCATATTTTCTAATTTCGATTAATTAAAATCTTATTGGATAATAATTACATTTTCCCTTTCATTAAAGATTTTCTTGATAGATGCAGTTTTACATTGAAAATTTTGAATGTAAATTAGTGTCTTATCAATAGAGATTCACAAAATTGCCCCTCGGATGTGAATTGAAACAATTTTGATCTGTTTGTGTTCTTTAATGTCCTACTTTTTATAATCTTCTTGGTACCCCGACAAATACGCGGGCGACAAATGTGATAAAAGGGGATTGCAAAACTTTTTTTAATTACTTAATGTTACAGATATTTTTGAAATGTAAAATTAATAGATTTTTTGAAAATTTTTTATTATTATTTACTTATTGCTAAAAATAATAATAAATATGTTGAAAAGTATTTATAAATTTTATAATTCAAAAATATTTTTAGTAATAAGTAATTAAAAAAGTTTTGCAATCCCCTTTTAGCGCATTTGTCGGTGCGCACATTTGTCGGGTCACCAATCTTCTTTAACCCATGAGTGTCCGTGTTGCTGTGATCTATTTAATTGTTTGTGTATACATTGTTCCTCGAACGTTCTGATTTGCAATTTTATAGTTAGAAGACAAATTCTAAGCTTTATGAACACGACTTTTCATTATATTCTGCTAGCCTTTCATCATGTTGCTGATAATGATGTAAGAAAGCATCGAAATATGTCCAATTGTCACACTTGATAAAGTTATTTATCAATAATGTATGTATGTTCAGTAATACAATATTAAGTAAAGATATTCAACATTGTAGAGGAAGTTCTCAAGTCATTGACGAATGCCTTGTGGTGTCTGACCAACAATGACTGACAAAGTGTCCGCTAGATCCGAGTCCCAATCTGATTGAGTCCTTCTTCGACTTGACCAATATATTTCTCTTCCTGAGGTTTGGAGATGACATCCAGATTCTTGAATCTTTATTATTATTTATGTAACAAATAAATTTATAAATTACAATCCGTTATTTTATTTTTTTTAAATGATTATATTATTAATTAATATTATTGGCATGGAGAAGCCTCATGATTTAAACAAATAAACATCGTCGCTAATTTTACTATGGGGGTAAAAGAGGTTAAACAATAATATGCGATCAACATTTAACTCTGAAATAAAAGATCAAAAGAGATTCTTCTAAATTATCTTATTTTTATCAATGTAAAAGATGTGGATGACAGGTAACGATGGAACGTACATATTCTTAAGAATGGGTATATCGAAGAATGTAAGTAAAAAACCCTATCGAAGTTTTTCATATCCTTTTATCAATAAAAATTGAATAACTCACCTTCAGAGTTGAACGGCTTTTCTGCGTCTTGATTGACCACGTTTTCCGTGTACGACTCAATAATTGCGTTGAGGATCTTTTCTATGGCTTCCTCTAATGATTTACGCATTATAGCATGAAACATTCAGTTTTATAACAAGTTTTTACATTTACATTTTGCTGATTATTAATGATAAATAATTTACGTTTCATATAATAATATATAAGGCAATTTCGCAACATTAATTAGTAAGTTATGTTTCCTTCTGCAGTATCGACTCCCGGTCAAATGTTTAGGACAGAAAGTTATGATAAGGCTGAAATTATTTATAAATAGAGACAGGACCAACAATCTGAGTCCGCTCCACAAGAATGAGTAGCTCGAACGACGAGAATTAGTAAATTCGCAAACGTTGTCTAAAATTGCTTATAGCGATTCTTTGAAGCTTCGTTTTCTCATCCAAAGATAATCAAAATGATTCTGACAGATTTTGTAATCCTTTGTGAAGCCAATTTTAGTGACACTTGAAGCCAAGTCGTACAATATCGGTGCAACCAAAACAGACTTATAAAATTTGTCTGGAAATTATTGCAATTATAAGTCTAATCAAAATTGTATTCAAAAACCTTGAGGAAGATCTTTTACCTTGGGTGTAGGGACATTTTGGCAATCGACCTTGAACTATTATGCAAGATTCAGCGCCAGCTCACAAAGCGCTCCTAACACAAGATTGGATAAACAACAACTGCCTTGATTTCATTAAAAAGATGATTGGCCTTCCAAATCAGGGCTGCGGAGTCGGACAAAAATTGTCCGACTCTGACTCCAACTCCGACTCCAACTTTGACTCAGCCTTCGACTCCGACACCTTTTCAGGTCAATTTATAATATTTGTTATTATTTTGTTCGGTGTCGAGTTTCACGATTCGAACTTCGACGTCGACTCCGACTTCGACTCCGACTCCGACTCCGACTACAACTGCGACTTCGCAGCCCAATTCCAAATCACATGATCTCAATCGATTGCATTACTCAATCTGAAGTACTCTCGGCGCTAAAACTTGTGCTAATGATTATTCCAACCATAATTCTTTGAAAAGAGTGGAAATAAATCACACCTGAAATGCTGAACAATATCATGGACGATTTTCCACCTCGGTTGCAGGATTGTATCTAATATGATGGCGGACATTTCGAATAATTGTTTTTTTACGGTTTTTATTTAAAATACAAAATTTTTGAATATATGAAGTTTGATTAGAAAAAAAAGTTTCCTTATTTTCCAGATAACTTGTATTTTATCCGAATGTCTTTTTATCAAGTTTTGCAAAGGTCTTTGGTTATTTTTATAGTTCTTCTGTGATATTACAAAAGTTACTTTATTTAACAATGATTATTAATAATAATATTATTATTAAACATTAAGTTCTAAGTTTATTCAAATAAAGGAGCACAAAATCGTCAGAGTAAAGGTCTCAAGGTCGTCAAGTAAATTTGGGAAAGAGGATTAAATGTTTGATGCCCAAATAAAATGTTTCATCCTTTGAGGACGTAAATTGAGACATGTGGTTAGAATAATTTTTGTCAACGTTAATAAATGCAAAATAGGAAGAAATTATCATTTTCAGATGAATTATCTCTGAAGAAGGGCGCGAAAGATACGGAAAGTCACATCTAATGGGAGCGTACTGTAATGATGTACGAGTGAGCCTAATTCAATCCGACAACAGTCGACCCCCTTCGGCCGCTTCACTGAAACAATTAACGATGTCAGCTGAATAAATAATGTCAACATCAATTTTTATTTTAATTGCTAAACGACGAAAAACGATTATTTTATAGAACTAATTGACGCAGATTTTATTCTTTTAGCGCAATTTATCGCAACTTTGAGTCAGCTTAAAATTATTAATAACAGAAATTGTTTCAACTACTGATATTGCCATTGATAAATAATACATTATTGATTATTTCAGTAAGATTCGGTTCTTCCCATCTCGAGCCTCATCCATTCTTCCAAGGGGGTTATGAAGTCTTGTGGGTATTCCTCTCGAAAGTGGACGGTGTTTTGGAAATTGAGGTCCCTGTTAAAATTTATTTCAAAATAATTATTTCCTTTTAAAAATCGACTCGGGAAAACAAAATTTGTATTGCGGATCATTCACAAGACTGACAAGGCCACCATTCTATGCCTCTCCGACTTAACGTTTCAGGAGCAGGGGCAGTACCAAAGGAGGTCTAATAAAACATTCGTCCGGAGAGCAAGTGTTAAATCTCTCAGTAAGAAAAATAAGTTGAAACAGGAAATGAAAACAATTTAATTATTGCAGCTTGACGTACTGGTCAATAAAACCCAGTCGACTTCGACGCACTGATACAATCAAAACCAAGTAACAAAGTAGTTAAGAAATAGCTAAGGCGTTACCTACCGCTTGCACATATTTGTAAATTTATATTATAATTTAGAGTAATTATGATAACAAAAAGTTGTTTTGTTCAGTTTTATCCAACTAAAAAGAATTTCCCTGGTACTAAAGAAAACCTTCCCAAAAAGAGGATGTATAATGCGTTAACTACAGTCAATAATCAATATTCTGTGAGTATTCGATGGCGATAATTCATAAAGCATATTAAAACGATCGAACGAGACATCCAAAAACAATCGTTAGAAAATCTTCCTAAAAGTTTATTTGATACTATTTTAGTCGATACTTTTCAGACAATAAATCATTAAGATAAATGTCACAAACTTCTGAGAAGATTAAAGATAGAGATTTAAGTAACTTAAAGTTTATTTTAGTCTTCTAAGTAAAGACCATTATCAAGTGTTCCAAGAAGATCTAGAATAAGTGGTATCCTAATACTGAGGCCCAGATCAGCCCATAAAGCTCAGTAAAAATAGCGTCCCTCACGACGAAGCCAAAACAAAATTGTGAGAAAATTAAATATCAAAAAATGATTACAAATTATTTCTTAATGATTTGTTTAAATAATTTTATTTGTGGAGTATTAATAAATCTTTGAAAACAATTCTTAATTTTAATTTGAAATGGAAGATAATTATTTGCAATTCGATCCGGCGAACGGAAGGACCGAACTATCCGATGTCAGGGAGATCGATTTAGCGATTCTTATTACAAATCAGTTTAACACGGCAATTTCTTCAAGAAAATAAATTAATTTATCATTATATTTCAATTATTTATCGTTACAAATATTTAGAAAATATTTTTTTTAATTAAATATGTAATAAATTCATTACGTTTTGTAAATTGAATATTATTTTTAAAGGTACTTTCAGAGAATTAACGTAGGACATATTTCCGCATCCATCAATCCCCATCAGATATTCAAGTTAATACCGAATTTACAATATAATTTGAAACTAAAGAATCAAAATTTTATCTATTGAATAATAATAATTAATTGTAAGTATTAAATATTATGAATTTATTACTTCTCTCTCGAGTGTTAATTAATCATTGGTTACAGTGTCGGATCAACAATGACTCACAATACCGCCGCTTACAACAAGAATCAAAGTTGGCTTGCAGAATAGGAAACTCATCGCCGAAATTCTAAATCAATTCTTTGACGGTCAATGTTCACTAATTCGTGTTCAGAGATGGCGATTTGTTTCTGAGTAAACTTTCTAACACTGACGTCATTTTAAATGAAAATAGCATCAAAAAAGTATCGGGAAATTTAACATAAAACCATCTAACTTTTGTTAAGTTTATATCATAAATATATGTGAGTATATGATTTTGCATCAGGTTATAACATAGCTACTGGATCGCAGTAATATATTATATATATAGTAAACTCGCTATATAAAGTACATCCAGTACAAAGTACACCTCTATATAAAGTGCAGTTTTGTTTAAGTTTGGCTGCATTTGCATTTTTCACCCCAAAAAGATCCATAGGCAAAGTAAATCTCCATTAGGAACGTTTCTTTCGAGGTTTAGATTTATTTTACAATTTGAAATTATTTAAAAAAACTTCGTTTTTCTGTTTTTTTGAAACAGTATAAGGACTAGAGATAATGAATTTAATGTTTCGAAAGGTGGAGTCCAATCTGCTTTGGAAAATAAATGAAGTTTTATTGCCGAACACGAGTCGAGGAGCAATGAAAAATATGGAATGTAGTGACCCAGTCACTAACAGATATATAAATTATATATAATAAATTGTATATATAAATTATAAATAAAATTTTGAATTAAAAAAAAACAATAGAATATCAATGTCAATACTAAATCCACAGGATCTACATACGACAAATAATCAGAAATCCTAGACAGTATCAAATACAAAACTAACATTTAAGAGTTCTGGAATTATGTGTATCCGATCGAATGTTTTATAGAAGACATTTATTCTCATTATCATTCCTGGTATCACGACAAAACGCCGCGTGTTAAAGACGCCGCATGACAAAAACGACGCGAACAAAATATCGAATTCAAATAATTTTCTGTTTTTACGAAAAAATACCAATATTATTAATAATTATCAATTGTTATAATAAATTGACATTTTTATTTGTAGCGGTAAGTATACATTTTTATCTTGGTGGATTTACTTTCATTGAAAGACTTTCATGGATAATGAATTATATGGAAAATTAATTTGATGGAAAATTTTTTCATTTTTTCTCCATCGAAATTTTTGTGTGAAAATGTTTTTTTCTTGTTATTTGGTTTGTGGACGGTACTTTTAAGGTTACGTTTTTGTCACGCAGCGTTTTCGTTCGCGACGTTTTGTCGTAGACCCTCATTCCTGAAACATTCCAGTAAGTTATTGTCCGTCGAATTATTTGTCGAAACTCTTTCCTCTCGTCACCATATCAAAAGAATTTCTATTTGTTAATTGTATTTACCGTTAATTTAAAATTTATTTTTGTTATATTTTTATTTATTCACGTTAAAAGAGCTCATTGAACTTAAATTTGTTCCATTAGCTCTTTTACAGGGAAGAATAGTCAGAGAGATTTGAAAATATTTATATACAGGTAGCTAATAAATACAAGAAATTATGGGTATGCAATTGCATGACCAATTGGACATGAAGAGGCACTGAAGGTGGCAAAGTAATTGGAAATTAGTGGAATTGATTTCACAGCCTCTGAAGGATGCCTACAGAAATTGAAGTCACGAAATGGAATCAAAACTTATAAGACATGTGGAGAATCATGGACGCCTAGTATTAAAATGACAAATGAATGGAAATCAAGCTTCTTTTTTCAATGAAAGACTATGGACTTAAAGATGTCTTTAACATGGATGAAAGCGGATATATGTTGAGATCTTTGCCAGTTACGATGCCAAGCAAACAAGATAGGAACAGAGTTTTGCTATTACTTGTTCTGCTTTGGATGAATAAAATAACCCTGGTACTATTCGGGAAATCGAAACATTTAAGATGTTTAAGAAATGTATATTTATGCAAATATAACATTAAGTATCGATCTTGTCCAAAGGCATGGGTGGCTATATCTTTATTTAATTCATATTTATTGAATTTAGAAGACTATTTAAAGAGAAAATTTACTATTTATTGACAATGCACCTGTTCATCTGATAAACCAGGAAACAAAACATGAATTTGATAAAGTGCAGTTTCCCCCTAATCCCACAAGCATATTACAACCTCTTGAGACCACCATCATTCGTATTTAAAATGCATAGTGCAGAAAATTTTAGATCCTTTCAATATTAGAACACATTGATTCTAATACTCATGCATCAGACCTCTCTAGAAGTTTGACAATTCTTAATGGAATAAACATTTAAGCAGAAGCTGGAACAATATAATAGAAACCTGTTTTCAATTCAAACTTGATCGTACAGCAACGTAAGCGACTAAAACCATTTTCGCAAGCAATGGTCGAGATTCCACGACTGAAAGATCATATTTCCGATGATATGCGAAATTCCGCTCCGGCAATACGCATCGTAAAGACAAAAAGCGCCCCGGCGCCCAACAACCATTGATATACGAGCGCTATACCGTTTCATTAAAGCAAATCTGACCCAAACAACTTGCTGAACTCCAAAATTCACACAAAGGTTTTATTCGAAACCTCCAAAAAATGAACAAGAAAAGTAAAAATGGTTGAGGTGCGCACGAACTCAACGAAATACAAAAAATAGCGAATTAATAACTGTTCTTGGCTATTGCCCAAATTCAGCCGTGGTTGATTGAAACTGATTTTAACGTTGGATGAGAGGTGAGTTGTCTACTATAACCGGAAACGAAAAAGAACAATGGCTTAATCCAGTTCATCTAGGAAAACGGATGCCTCGAAATGATCCACGTTAAAAAGGGTGATGTTTTGCCTTTAGGGGATGCCATCGGGATCTGTTCCCTAGGAACTTTTTCCGCACGGTCAAACCATTTCCAATGAAATTTACTGCACCCAATTAGACCATTTTCAATACGGCCTCGTGTTTCTTTTCAACAAGACAAGACCGGACCTCATGTTTCACGCTTGAAGAATTTGAATGGAATGTTCTAAGCACCCACCATATAGTCCAGACATTGCCCCATTCGATTATCATCTTTTCTGGTCACTGGAACTTTTCCTTCGAGATAAAGACATGGAATAAGCACTTCAAAAGTTTTTCGACCTGTAAACGCTAGAGCTTTACGGCAGTGAAAATTTCTTGTTGCAGCATCGTTGGAGAAGAATAATCGAAAGTAATGGCGATTACATTAATACGGACAATCCATTGTTATTGTAAAAATTTTGATTTTAATAAAATGTTAATTTACTGACAAAATTTTCGTTCCAACCGAATAAAAACTAAAAATACATTTTAATAAAGTCGATTGATCAATCTGTTCTTTGTAACACTTACTTTCGTTCCTTGATTTATTTCTGCCAAATGAAAGAGAACGATTATTTCACGAGAACATTGCCTACACCCAAAATAAACTATCGTTAGGCATTCTTAACATAAAATAAATGCAAAATAGAGCTTCTATTTTTTTATAATTAATTAAAAAATCTTTATTAAATTTATTTCTAGTTTCCTATTTGTTACCCACAAACAGAGTTGTTGCTTGTTCGCCATTT
Organism: Girardia tigrina; assembly: GCA_001938485.1. Classification (NCBI taxonomy): domain Eukaryota; kingdom Metazoa; phylum Platyhelminthes; order Tricladida; family Dugesiidae; genus Girardia; species Girardia tigrina. Next base: position 19,628 of record MQRK01247667.1, read on the forward strand.
CCGCTGCGTCTCCGGTGCGTTCGCGCCGTAGATAATCCGATATTGCTGTCTTACCTTCCCAGAAGAGTTTTTTAAGAAATATAATTCTGGTTTGATTATATATATATATATATATATATATATCAAATATGATATTACATATCAATTATAATTATTTTTTATTTGAAGAGACCTTAAATTGGGTTGCTTAAGAGGATTTATTTGAAGACGGAAATAAATTTAATATAGGGACAGGATGAGACAAATCTTCCTGCACGGAGCATTTAGAGCTCAAGACGATACAAACTTAATTTTTTAATCCCTGTGGAGTTAACGGTAAAGGTTATACAATGAATACCTCTTCATTGTATCAGTGATCCTATTGGAATAGTTTATATGAAGAATCTTTTGGTTAATTTTTGTGAATTTCTGATATTTTGTTAAATTTGGTGTATTTTCTATTATTATTAAGTAAAATTATGATAAAAACGTCATTCAATATTAATTTCAATTAATAATAAAAAGTTAAAATAAAAAATTATTATTTATGACTATAATGATTATTTATGATTAAATTCATTTAAATTTTTTAAATATTTTGTATTAACTAATTTGGTATGAACTGTCGCGGTATTAAGTGTCACCAAACCAAAATTAGATGATGATAAAATATAAATATTTTTCTTTCTCTTTCTCTAGCGCACCTCTTTCTTTCGTGAGAACGTCCACATCAGAACTCCATCGGATTGAGTGGCGCTATTCCTATTTACTAAATGTATAAAAACATTTCAAATACATTCCAGAATCGTGCATATTGATAAATTGTTGTCTGTTGATTAAAATTTTTCTTTAAAATCAGTACAAAACATTTAAATTGATTCCAAATAGAATTTCATCAACAGCACAATATTCCACATTTACATGTAGAAGTATGCATAATAATGAGAGAAAATAACAAAATTATTTCAAACATTTTTCTCATTAACAGGACCAACTAGCTTTAGTTTCTGCTAATTTAATACAGACAAACCGTTTATAGTTTCCGTTTAAACTTGTGTTCTCTCAATGGACCAAACACATGAAGACCTTCTATTTAAATCGAAACATGTATTGAATGTGAAGAATGAATTTTGTAGTGAGAAATACAAATTAAAGCCCTTAACAAAACAAAGTAAATAACTGTAGTTAATTTTCACTTCACTAATTGAGATATAAATAATTGAAAATACCATAGATTTACAAAAGACCGAAAGTTAATAAAAATAAATATTTTTCCATTTTTTTATATTAACTTACTTTCTATATCCATGGAATTTCTTTTCTTTCTTTTTGACCTTAGCCGTTGGGGCGTGGGTGTACCCAATTATGTACAAGCCTTCGCCACATCTCTCTATTTGTAGCCTCTTTTCTGAGACATTCCATGTTCAATCCACTCTAATTTTTTAAATCGTCTGTCCATTGTCTCTTTGGTTTTTCTCTTGGTCTTTCTCCTTCCACTATTCCTTCAATCATAACCTTTGCTAGTGCTTGTTTTCTTATCTGATGTCCGCAGAATTTCAGCTTCCTTCTCTTGATAGTCTCTTCTATCGATTCCGGTGTTACCTAGTATATCTGTCACTTTTCTCCAGACAAAGTCATTGGTCTTCTTTACTTTCCACGTGATCTTCAGCATTCTCCTGTAGTACTTCATTTCAACCGCTTTAAGTCTATCCATGCTCTTCTGATTTATTGTCCAACTCTCGCATCCATAAAGAAGTGTTGCTCAGACAATAGTCTTAGTGATCTTTATTCTTCTGTCTGCCATAAAGAATGGATATAAAAATTTATTTTTTTGATTTACTAGTTATCATAAAAGAGAATCTTTAAATGACAGAGAGTAGCGAAATTATTCTTAATTTAGGAAAAAGGGTAAAATTTGTTCGAATTTTGATTATAACAAAACACACATTTTTCTTATTTTTTAATAATCAATTTTGTATTAATGAATTTGAATATCGATGTAACTAAAAATAAAATTCGAAAACAAAGTAAGCATACTGTTAAGAGGACTAACACATTGATTATAATTACAATTTGGATCACCTTTATGACAATCCACAATAGTACTCTCACTCATATTCATCGATCAAAGTATAATTATTTTCATCCCAAAATTTGGACAAATTCTATAAAAAATTTTTTACTACAAACAGTGGCGCCGCTTTAATCAAAACTTGCGAATTTTTATTGTCGTAGAATGCGACATTTTCTCACTCACTTGTTGCGACGTAATGTGAAGTTTTGAGCTCGTTTTAACGGTCGATTTGGATCTTAAGATTTGGAGCACTGAAGGAAATACATACTGATTGTGGCAAGACATTCGAATCGAAGGCAATCAAAGACATGGCAGAATCAATGAATAGAAAAATGTGTTACTCAAGCCCATACCATCACAACTCATATGGGATAGAAGAGAGACAATTCTGGACCATAAGAGAATATTTAAATGCGTCACTGAGAGAGAAGGGTTCCATGACGATTCGACACAAGACAATTCGACACACGTACTATTCGACACAAATTTTTTAATTCGACACATTTTTTTAATGGGACAAATATTTTATTTCGAAATTTTTAAATTTCGATCAGTTTTTTTTAATTCAAAACTTTTTTTAATTCGACCAATAACTAATATGAAATATTTTCATTATTACTACACATTTTTTGAAACACGACATTTTCAATAACTATATTTTTAGTTAGACTAATGAGTTTTTCTGTATTTAATATGAAAAAAATCAATTTTTATGAAAAAATATATATTTAATATAAAAATATCAATTTGATGTGAAGAATGTTTTTGATATTCTTGCTGCAACATTCCCTGATGAGTATAGGTACAATGAAATTCTCACATATTTCTTATCAACTTATATTGAGGGTGCTCTTGGTAGAGCTCCTTAGTTTCCAATAAGATGCTGGAACCATTTCGATTCTGCTNGTGAGCAGACACCAAAAACTACAAATTGTTGCGAAGGTTTCCACAATGCTCTTAATGCCATATTTCAATGCAGCCACCCCAGTATTTGGACCTTGCTTGATGGACTTGGAAGAGATATAGCTTGTCACAGACTGACTTTGACAAATGCTCTGTCAGGTCGCCCTCAGGTTGTAAATAAAAAATATGTATCATTGAGTGAGGCTATTGCAATGGCTGTGCAAGAATACAATTTGAATTCATCGAATGATGATAGACTGAAATACTTGCGTTGGCTAGCTAATTTGCAATGAATAAAATGTTAAAAATTAACTTTTACTGTGTCGAATTAATAAATGTGTAGAATTAAAAAATTTGTGTCGTCTTATTGTCGATTTAAAAAAATTGTTTCATAAAAATTGATTTTTTTCATATTAAACCAGAACGCCATTAAACTCAAATTTTATTGTCGCAATATATTTCGGTGGATTTTCCACAATCTTCAGGCTGAATTAACAACAATTTCGCTGTCTTATATACAGCAAATTGACGATTATGCAAACATCTTGCGTAATAACTAATTAAATATTTTCAACAAATTGGAAGAGAGACTTGTTTGGACATTAATGGACGGATTAAGTGATTTAATCAATAATGCCTCACAAGTAACTCTTTCCCAATAATTTTTAAAATTACTGCACAATATTTTAAAATCAGTTGTTTTCACCTCCGATCTACAAACCTTCATATGTCCAGCAGTATTACTCCCATTACCCAATCGTTCATGCATAGATAAACTAGCAGAACTATTGCAGAAAAATGGATATTCGAAATCATTTTTAGAGAAACTAACTAATGAGACGATAGATAAATTAATGAATAAAGAACATGAGGGTAAAGACGAATTAAAACCCGATAAATTATCTAATGAAAATTTTAATATTGGATATACGCTAATCGTTCCATATTCAGAAGGTTACAAAAAATTTAAATCGTCTATTTTAAAATCAATCGATAGTAAAAATTTGAATTTAAAAATCATTTCTAAATCTTACAAAATTCAAAGAATGTTCAGCAATAAATCTCGTACTGCTTTGAGTTTATGCTCCAATCGGGTTTATCAATTTTCGTGTAATGGGTGCAACGCTACAAACATTGGAGAGACGTCTCGTCATCCCTGTAAATGGATTCAGGAGCATGGACGATTGGGTAATGGGAGTAATATTGCTGGACACATGAAGGGTTGTAAGTCGGAGGTGAAAACAACTGATTTTAAAATATTGTGCAGTAATTTTAAAAATTATTGGGTGAGAGTTACTTGTGAAGCATTATTGATTAAATCACTTAATCCGTCCATTAATGTCCACACAAGTCTCTCTTCCAATTTGTTGAAAATATTTAATTAGTATTACTCAAGATGTTTACATAATCATCAATTTGCTATATATAAGACAGCGAAATTGTTGTTAATTCAGCCTGAAGATTGTGGAAAATCCACCGAAATATATTGCGACAATAAAATTTAATTTCAATGGAGTTCTTGATTATAAAATTTTGCCATTATTTTTTTAAATTTTTTCATATTAAATCAATATTTTTTTCATATTAAATACAGAAAACTCATTAGTCTAACCAAAAATATAGTTATTGAAAATGTCGAGTTTCAAAAAATGTGTAATAATGAAAATATTTCATTTTAGTTATTGATCGAATTAAAAAAATGTGTCGAATTAAAAAAATTGTGTCGAATTGTCTGGTTACGAGAGAGAAGATACTCATTGGGATCTCCTGTTTCCAGAAATTGAATTCACACTGAACGCAACATTCCAGAAGACAATATGAAAAAGTCCAGCGAAAGTTATATTTGGTAAAAAATATACTGAGAAAGATGGCATAGTCGACAAAGAAAGACGAATCACAACACCGATGCCGAAGAGATAACCGTCAGGAGACAGTTCGAAAAAACGATAATTAAAGAAAAAAATGAAAAGACAAATACGAAGGACCACATGTAGTAATTGAGAAAATGCATGACAGAAGATAGAGATTGCGACATGATAAACGGAAAAATCTTGGAGCGAAATGTGGAAAAACTGAAGAAATTCTTAAAAAAGAGGGATATGAGGAGATAACTAATTTAGTACGATAATCAAATTTTCTTTATAATTTACAAATTAAAAAAAAAATAAAATCAATAAAACCATTTGAAATTTACAATAATCAAAATTAACAATCATAATAAATTAGTTTCAGATAATAAGAATTAAAATATCGATCATCCGTCTGATTAGGAGAGACACAATCCAGAATCAAAACACAACATTCAAACACGTACAAAACCAAAAAGTAAATAATAATAATAAACAAAATAAAAATATCCTAATACAAAAAAACAATACAAAATTATACATTGATAAAATAAATAATAATTAATTTAATATAAATAATCGATAAAATTATAATTTCGATTTTAAAAATTATTTAATCGATCAATTTTAAAATTAAAATTTTGTCTTTCTCTCGTTCACCTTCTTCTTTCGTGAGAGCGTCCGCGTCGGAATTCGGTCGCAACGAGTCGCGCTCGTTTACTAGGAGCCACTCTCGCAGTTTCTGCACTCCGAGCGCGATAATCGCCACCGACAGAAATCCAATAAAAAATGGTGGCACCGCTTTAAACAAAATTTGTGAATTTTGGTTGTCATAGAAACGCGAGATTTTCTCGCGCACTTGTTGCGACGTAATGTGACGTTTTGAGTTCGTTTTAACGGTCGATTTGAGCTTGTTGTGAGACAACATCTTTCTCGAGGAGGTCGAGAGGCCGATCAAGTGCCGGATCGGTTTCCGAGACGGCTGGAACCTGGTGATAGTTATGATTATAAACAAGTTCGCTCTCGCGGGGTTTTATTTCACTATTTACACTCATATTACAAACGCACTTGCTCAATTTTAGCATTGGAAGGTCGACTTTAAGCGGTTATCGCGCATTCCCAGTAACGTGTTTCCCTGCGTGGTCAATTCAGATAAACAAACGGACATTTGATTTGTTTTTTATTACATATAAATAAATAAGTTTAATAATAATTTCAAAATGAAAATCACAAATTATTTAATTATTTCTATAACAAAAAATATAACTTAATAAATTGTAATTAAATCAACGTATAAATTTGTCAATTTATTTATTGTTGTTATTTATTTTGTTTTGTTAAGGACGTAAATTTGTATTTTAGGTTTATTATGCAATTATGACTCAGCATTAATGTGGAGTTAATTTTTATTTCGCTGATAAATTGAGATTTAGATAATAATGATCCATAAATAATTTTGTATTTTTGAATTTATATTAAAAATGTTTTGCAAGTTAATTTTAGATGTGTTAAGTTAAAAAGTAAAGGTTCAATATTAAAATATAATGACATTTATGATTAAGATTTTTCAAATAAGTAATTGAATTCTATTTACGTAACATTTATTATAGTTGTGAAGTTATTAAAATTGTAACAAAGTAATAAATTAAAAAGTTTAAATTAAGAAACATGATATTAAAAAATAAATCTCTTAAGACTTCTATAAATAAGCAGATCGGTCTCTGGGCGGCTCGAGCCTGTCGTTAATGAAAATTAAGAAGGAGCTTGCTCTCGCAGTTTTTATTACACTATTTATACACATTGTTACCAAAGAGGGCCGGTACACTTTCTTTTCTGTCTTTTGCCGTCCATTTTCCGATTTTCACCCACTAAAAATCTCCATTCGTTTAACATTGAAAAGTAACTAGAAATTGAAAATACAAAAATTCAATCAGTCATGTAAAGAGGTATAAAATTATTCTCAGTCAACAAAATTGTATTTCTTTGCTGAGTTACCACTAAATTTTAAATACATACAAATTATGCTATTTAATAATCAAACAAACTTAATCATCATTCTTGATCATTCATAACCCCAAGCTCATTTTTACATTTTTCCATTCTCTTTATTAGCTTACTTTCTATATAGGTATATATATGTATCCATGGAATTTAGAAACATATTTTTGAAGGCCTTTTACTTAATCAATTTTCTTCAAACTTTTCACACTTACTCATTCTCGATGACAATAAATGATTATGTAAAAATTTGATCGAAAAAAAATTTGATTAAAAACTTTTGTTGGAGGTTTAGTACGTTTAATGCTGGGTATATTAAATTGAATTGACGTTTGAAATAATTCTGTTCAAGAAAATATATAATTCTGAGTTAAATCAACTTTCATCGAGGGCTGCGTTGCTTGTTCGTAGCTCGAACCCAGCTCAATATTTGATACTGTAAATTTTATTTGCAATTGAGATCAAATAACAAATACTATACAATTTTATATTTGATAATCACAAAAATTGTACAGGGATCTTTGATATGATAATTGAGGCTAAATAAAAATTTGTTTTAAACTTCTTTGAAGTTTTATATTTGATTTT
>MQRK01247685.1:0-17148 GCA_001938485.1 Girardia tigrina
CGACCGTTGCCATGGTAACCGCGACCGTTGCTATGGTAATCGGGTCGGTTGCCATGGTAACCACGATAACCCATATCGTTGCCATGGCTACGGCCAGGGGGGGGGGTGGGACCGAATGCACATTTTCCCCCTACTGACGGAATATCCGTCATCATCAGGCGATTCTGATTGTAGCTGTTAAGCTTATATATGTTAAAACGATGATTATGCAATCAAATATGCAATTACTGCTTCACACAAAACTTTCAACACAGTTGATGAGTCATTTGATTGGACATTAATTGCTGGATTAATGCCTCACACGAGACTCTTTCTTAATAATTTTTAAAATTGCTGCATAAAACCTATTCCAAGGCCAATTCAAGTTTTAACAAGTTGAGTGACTTTTACATAAGAATCGATTTTCAAAATCCTTCCTTGAAAATTAACTAGAGAAAAAAAATTGATAAATTATTTACAGATGGTGCAAGTAAAATAATTGTAGGAAAGGATGATTTGAAACCCGACATAGGAACGAATGAGAGACTTAATTGTGGTTATACATGAACTGTTCCTTATTCTGAAGGTTTAAAAAATTTAAATCTTCTGTTCTAAGATCAGTTAATACTGTGAATTTGAATTTAAAAATCGTATCAAAAAAATATAATGGTAAATTTTGAGGAAAAATATTTTCAAAATTTTTATTTTCGAAAAATGTTATTAATTTGGACTGATCACCCGTCATCGTCAGACAAACCGATTTTGGGACACTTCGTCACTTGACGCTTTATCTTTTATATTTAATCACTTAGCCACGCTGCGCACGCTCTCAAATCACACTCAAATCTCTTTTTACATGGTAGACCATTTCTAAGAGATTCTTGTAAAAAACGAGCAAAAAATGCAGTCAACACATAGTAAACATGAAGATACGTTTCCAATTTCAAAAAATCGGGTAAGAACTAAAAGAACTTTAGTTTATAATTTAATAGTTAGTTTATTGATATTAAACATAAAAAATATTCTAAATTAAAAAAATATTAAATAAATATTATAAGTGATAAAGTTTCAAAAGATAGTGTCCAGAAATAAGTGATAAAATGTCTAAGTGGTAAAACGTCTAGTGATAAAGTGTACAAAGTGATAAAATGTCTGTGTGACAAAGAGTCAAGTGATAATAAGTCAAAGTGATAAAGTGTCCAAGTGATAAAGTTGTAAGTGATAAAATGTTTAAGTGATAAAGTGACTATGCGATCAAATGTAAGTGATAAAGCGTCAAGTGATAAAGTGTCAAGTTACGAAGTGTCCGAACACTAGACAAAACCAATAATGATCAAAACAACATATATATGGAATCAAATTATTGTGTAATCAAATTATGTAATCCCTATTTAATTAAATACCTTTAATAAATTGGTTGAGGGTTGTCGATTGAACATTTTTTTAGGATTGGGGGTCCTGATTAATAAAGCCTCACACGCAACTCTCTCCCAATAATTTGCAAAATTTGAACGCAGAACTTTAAAATTATTTATCTCAAAACTACTTTTACAATTATTTCTATGTTCAGCAATATTACTAGTACCATAAGTTCGACTGTGCTCTTGGATTCGTTTGCAGAGATGACGAGACGTCTCTCCAATATGTGGCATCACACCCATTACAAGAATATTGATAAACCAAATCCGAACACAGGCCAAACGGAGTAGCAGATTTATTACTAAACATACTTTCAACTTTGTATGTTTGAGAAACAATCTTTAATCCTAGTAAATTATTTTGGTCACATCGTTTAATAGAATTTTTAAATTTCTTATACCCTTCCGAATAAGGAACAGTTAGAACAAAACCTATTCTTCTTTCATTCGATTGACTAACATCATTGATATTATGGGGTTGACACTTATTAATTGAATAATTATTGTTAACCTCACAATAGTAGAAATTAATAACATTTTTTTGAAAATAAAAATTTTGAAAATGTTTTTTCTCAAAATCTACCATTATTTTTTAAATTCTTATCAACTCTGTATCCTACCGGGATGAAGCCGTTCAGAAGATATATGAAAAAACATAAAATTCAGAATATGTTCAGTAATAAATCGAAAACTCCTTTAAGTTTATGCTCGGATCTTGTGTATAAATTTGAGTGTAATGGGTGCAATGCTACATACTTTGGAGAGAACGGTTAACGGCTTTGAATGGAACTCTGTAAACGGCTTCGTGAGCATGGACATCTAAGTGGTAGTAGTAATATCACTGAACAAAAAAACATTGTAAATCGTCTGTTGAAATAAATAATTTTAAAGTTTTATGCAGCAATTTTAAAAATTATTGAGAAAGAGTCTCGTGTGAGGCATTAATAATTAAAGCGGTTAAACCAGCAATTGATGTCGAATCAAGTGACTCATCAACTGTGTTGAAAGTTTTGTGTGAAGCAGTAATTACATAATTGATTATGTAATCATCATTTTAACATATATAAGCTTAACAGCTACAATCAGAATCGCCTGATGATGACGGATATTCCGTCGAAATATGTTGCTCTAATAAAAAATTGTATTTTAAAATGGCATCTTCTAATTTTTAAAAAAACAATTGCCATTGTTTTTTAAATTTATCAGTAATAAGTTTTTTTTAAAAATTATTTCTTAAAAATATTATAAATTTTAATCAGTTTATTATTTATTTTAAAATTCTTATTTCAAAACTTTTATTAATAATTTTCTTATTAAAATATATCAATTTTTATTAATTTAAACGTTTTTTTTGTTTTATATAATTATTTAATTTTTGTTTTTCTTAATATAAAAATAATTTTTAACTTTTTAAAGTTTTATATCTTTTTGCATTTATTTAATTTTTTTTAAAACTTTAAATTAAACATAGTCTATAAGATATTTGGAGAAGTGAAGATTTTAACTAACTCTTCATACCTTCAATTGGGCAGTTCTTGTTTAAAGAAGATTGAAAAATCTTTAAATTATAATTTCGAAACCGCAAGAGACTCCCTTGAATTATGCATCCTTTAAAGATGTCCAAATTTTATATCCTTTATTGATGTCTTCACTTATAGTAAACTTTGCGGTCATTGATATTTGAAAGATGGATTTTGAACTCATCAAAATTATTCCATTGCTCATATATCCCATAGTAAATTTTTTATCTTATTTGAGTTAGATACACATTATATAAATCAAACTTTTTTTAAAACTATGAATTTAGTAAAGGATGTTTCCAATGCAATAAAGCTTTCTTTAAATGCAGATCATAATGGGGGTAACATATTGTAAAGAAAAGATATTTATCGTTAAAAATCATTTTTACATTGAATTTCTAGAATAGAGCCTGACAATCAAACCTTAATTAAACATTTTGTATTTTTAATTATTATATAATTTAATTTAAATCGTTGAAATTCAAGACACAACTTTTTATCAAAACAACAAAAGTCATAATTTTTGAAAAAATATTTTTGTGATATATTCTGAGGGTTCAACCGTCGTCGTGTTGCAGGCGCATTCCGCTCTTTCATATAGGTACATTACCATACAGGAACTCCTCAAAAATGTTTTTGCAGGTGTAGAAGCCTCGGTAATGAAGCTTGACGACCAATTTTTGATATACTTGTATTTAAATAGAAATTCATTTATAAGAGCATTTACTATTCACAATATCTCATAACCCTTCAATACCCTATAAGGGTTAACTAAGCTCCTTTGACTTCATTTGAATCTTTACTTGAAAAAAATATCATCGAATTCTAATAAATTAAAGTTAAAATTTAATTAATTTACACTAAAACATTCAATGTTAAATAAAAATTAAAAAAATAAATATTTTATTCATAAATTATTATTTATAAATTATTTTTAAATATAAAATCGTATAAATGGTCTTATCATATTATTTATATTTTTTAGTTTAACAATAATTTTGACATCTTTGATGAATTAATTAAATTTTAACAGACCTAATAAATTTAGTCAATTTTAATTTTTAAAATAAATAAATAAAATGAAATAGTCAATTTTTTTTATTAACCAAGATTTCATTTTTGCAAATATATTTATGGAGATATATGCAAATAATCCGAGCTCATCAGTGTATCATAATAAGTGTCATAATACAGCAATGGAAAGAATATCCGAGCAGCTGCTCCATACTTGGGATTTTGTCATTCTCTAAAATTTGTTATCTCCAATATCGTATAAACTTATGATTAATAATCTTTTCATTTTTTTGTATATTTTACATAGTTTTACATGTTTAACTACTCTAGAGATATACATTTTGTGGCTCTTTCTAAAAGGAAAAATAGTATGAAAAATGAAGTAGTAACTTTTGTCAAATAAATTATTACAAATTAGTTCTACATAAATATATACATAAAAATTAAATATATTAAAATTACCATATAAATTATTTATAATAAAAAAACAGAATTGTTTAAATCGATAAACGACGCGAAATTTACGAAATTGGATTTACTCTCTCGGAAAAATTTTGGAATCAGATTTATTTAAATAAAATGTTAATACGTTCTTCCTTTTTAAATTCATCGGATCCATCGATCCTAACAAATAACTTTAAACGTTTTATTATTGTATGGAATATTGGTAATATTATGGTAATATATTATTATATTATTATTATTATGCATATAATCAGGTAGAATTAGAAAAGGAATCGCAAGAAAAAACAGCATTCTCTACAAAAATTGGTCAATTTTGTTTCCGTAGAATGCCGTTTGGTATAGCTACAGCGTCAGGGACATTTCAGGAGTTGATGACAAAAGTTTTACAATCAATTAAGAAAGGAACCTCAGTATATTTGGATGATATATTGATAGCAACTCAGACCATAGAGGAACATTATAAAATATTGTGTGAAGTTTTCCAACAAATTGAGAAAGCTAATTTAAGAATAAAACCATCTAAATGCAATTTTTTAAGGGATGAGGTAAAATGCTAAGGATATGTAGTAAATAGAGTAGGTATTCACACGGATCCAGATAAAATTAAAGCAATTGAAGGATTTCAGAGACCAAACTGTATGAAGAATTTGAGAAGTATTCTGGGAATATGTAACTACTATATGCGATTCATAAATGAGTACTCCAAAAAGGCCAGGGCGTTAGAAGGGTTATAATAAAGATAAACTAGCATGGACGGACTCATGTGAACTAGCTTTTAACGATATGAAGAAATCCTTCATAACAGCCCCAATTTTAGCATTCCAGAACTTCAATAAAGAGTTTATTTTGGATATGGATGTCAGTTTTGATAGTATAGGAGCAGTATTGTCACAAGTTCGCGAATCAGGAAGAGAAAATGTAACAGCTTATGGCTCGCATTCGATGGGAGACTCGCATTCGACATGAAGACTCAAACTCAGACAGACTTAAAACGCGATTATTAGCAGTTACAACAAGAAGTCAGGCAAAAGAAGCACACAGAGAATGGATACCCAAAGAGGAAAGAAGTGAATTAATCACACAGACACACAGATTTTTATGTCATGCAGGAGCGGAAAAAGTTTACCATTATTTAAAGGATAAATTTGATATGGAAGAGGTACGCAAAACAGTGAAATAAGTAGTTGGAACTTGTATAGAATGTCAACAAACAAAAACAGATACGTCGAAGACTAAAGAAGAGACAATCAAGATAGCATCATCTGAACCGTTTGAGAAAGTATACATCGATATATGTGGCCCATGGAGAGAAACAATAAGAAAAGAAAAATATATAATGACCATGATTGATCATTTTAGCCAATATATCATTTTAACAGCCATCAAACGACAAGATGAACAGACGATTATGCAAACGATTTTGACAAAATGGATATTAAAATTTGGTGCTCCCAAGGAAATACATGTGGATTGTGGGAAAAGTTTTGAATCACAAAAGGTACAAGAATTAATGATAAAACAAGGTATTCAGTTAGTGTTCCCTAGTCCGTACCACCATAACACCAATGGTATGGTGGAAAGACAATTCCGAACGATACGAGAGTATATACAAGCAAGTTTAAAAGAAAGAAAAGAGACTAGTGGGGCTGATGTGCTCCCAGAGGTGGAATTCACATTAAATGTAACACGTCAGAAAACAATTGGAAGAAGTCCGGCTGAAGTAATTTTAAATATAAAAATAGATAGAATGAAGTGGTATAGCAATAAAATGAACACGTCAGATGAAAATATCAAATATCCAGACGGAAAAACACGACGAAATTTCAATATCGGAGATCAGGTGTGGGTAAAAAAAGAGATAAGAAATAAAGATGATTAAAGATATGAGGAACCATACACCATCATAGACAAAATTCATGAGGGGAGTTATAAACTGGAGGATAAAGTGAAAAAACAAATAGTAAGAAATATCGAAAAGTTCAAAAATTTTAAAGAAAAGGGGGAATGTTAGGAATTAAAAATGCTTTGAAAATTTTTGAAAGAAGGTTATATTAAATATGTACAAATTTAAATTTTTATATAATTAAATATGTAACATTTGGAAAAAGAAAATTACTAAAATTAAGATCAATTAAATTGTTAATAATAAAAATTTTTTGAGAGTTTTTAATATAAAAGTAAATATAAATATATTAATATTAAATATATTAATATTAAATATATTAATATAAATATATAAATATTTTTAATATAAAAGTAAAATGTATAATTTTTATGTGGCACGATTTTAAAAAAAATAATAAAATTAAATGAAACGATTAAATATTTTAAAGTGTTATCGTAATTTAAAATTGATTTATAAAAGTAATGAAAAAAATAAATATGAATATTTATAAATATTTTTATTTATATCGGTTTAAGATTTATGAAATAAATTGTTTCTCAAATAAAATAATAAATTTGTTTAAATATTAGATTTAAACATTTTTTGTGGTATCACAAAAGTTTTGATGTCAGAAATATCTCATAGTAATAATTCCGACGATGTCTCTAGAACCTCTAGTAGAAACTTTCAGAAGCATTAAAAAATTAAATGAACTTCCCGATGAATTGCTTAAATTTGGTGAAAAAATCTCTCATTATGTTGTCTATTATCATTTGCAGCCTAAAAAATATAACAATTTGAAAATATTCAGTTTTACCAATCTGATGGAGAGAGGAAATATTTTGTTACAATTCAATTGAATATTACAAAATGGATGTCTCATTTTGTTCCTTTCCAAAATTATAAATAGCTCATGGAACATGAGCCACAAACTGTATCAAAAATATGATATAATTCTGCTTAGTTCCCATCAACTTATGAGATTTCAATGCAAAACTCTGTCGCCTTTGTCATCTCAGTTTTAGTCCGCATATTTTAACATAATTTATTAACATTTTTTCTATCTCTTAAAAAGGATACAATTTACATGTTTCGAATTTTCATTTTTATTTGTATTATATTTATATCTTTTATAGAATGCTTTATAATATTGGTACATTCCCAATTTCTATACTTGAAACTTTTAAGTACACATTTATATATTTTTTGAATTTAAGATAAAATTACATTCACTTTAAAATAGACAACACTATATTTCGACAGATCAGCCGTCATCATCAGATCACTGAGTTAATCTTCGCATTTACTTATAAATAAATGCTGAATTAAATGCTAATTTATTATAATGTAATCCCGTTAATCAAATATTCTCAAAAACATTGCTTGAGACTGACGATTGAACATTATTTAAGACTACTTGCCATAATTAATAATGCATTACACGACACTTTCTCCAAATAAATATAAAAATGATGTCACAGAATATTTTTTACATTTTTTACTATATTCAGCAAACTTACTCCAATCCTCTTTAGAACAATAATCTGCAATTCCTTCACAGAGATGACTTACAGTTTTTAAACCCTTCAGACTAAAATACTATTTGGCAACATTTTAATTTATTATTCTTAATGACTTAAAAAGTTTATAAAATTTCTGGAAACTGGGCGAAGTTCAGAATCACTTTGTTTCAGATAACCAAATATCAAATCTGAAGTCATGAGTATTATGCAGCAATTTTAAAAATCATTAGCAGAGTCTCATTTGAGGCATTAATAATTAAATGGGTTAATCTACTAATTAATGTCCAATCAAGTGACTCATCAACTTTGTTGAAAGTTTTTGCATGAAGCAGTAACTACACAATTAATTGTGTAATCATCATTTAACATATAAACGCTTAACAGCTAAGATCTAAAGTATTGATGTTGAGGGGTAATGGTCAAAATATATTGCATTAATAAAATTTTGTCTTTTAAAATGACATTCTTAACTTTATCAAACTAATTTGTCGTTGTTCTTCAAAATTATCAGTAAAACTTTTTTGTTTACCATTTTGGCCAATTTTGTGAATTTTCAAAGCTGTTACAGCAATTGAAGAGAACATTCTAGTTTTAAGAATTTAAACCTTTAAAACTTTATAAAATATTTAAAATTATAAAATTATGTCTTACCCATGTATTCAGATGAAAAGAGAAATTTTTGTAGAGATGGTGTCATCTGATATTCACCGGGAAAATAATAATGTATAAAGGTGGAATAGACCTTTGAATTATTAAAATTAAGAAATAGAAAGAATAAAATCATTTAAAATTTTTGGAAGGGATTTGTCTTTAGAAAGACGCCATGTTTAAAGAAATATGATGCGTTTGAGATTTGTTTTTACATTTGTATATCATTTGTAGATCACATTATTTCGACCTTAAATGCTTAAAAACATTTTCACACAATTTTAAAAATAAAAGTTTTGGTGATTTGGCTAGTTCCGGTAGCGGTAACACTATAATCGTAATGTAGATCATCTTTACCTTCCATAGTTCCAACATTTTAGAAAAAACTTTCAAATTCTGATAATACTGAAGAAATAAAATGCGCTTTTAGATAGTCGCCAGAAATTTTTAATAGAACTTTTATTAAGTACCTTCAAAGTTGAAGAATGTATCGCTATTGAAGTCTCTTTGATTCTAACTATAAGGCATATTATTTGGTATATTATTTAAGGTATATTATATATTATTACATCACAACTGACTTTAGAAACAGAAACATAGACATTTTGTCTTTCCTATCAAGTTGAAGGACATCACCTTTGAAATATAATTATTACATTTTATAAATAACATTCTGATTCAACAATCTTCTCAACGTAGAAAAATAATTTCCCTACACTCTTTGCTAACAGACGACAAGGATCAGTGTTATGTACAGTTGTTGGAGCAGCTGTACAACCAAATGTTAGACATTTTGTTCTCCATGAAGTCATAAATGGTTATTATAAGTTACTGTTGCGCTGAGTGCGATTTATGTCAATAGTAAAAAGGATATAGAACTCATTTTTCTAATTTTTTAATTTTCTAAAATTTTCAAATTATAAGTCTTTATAAGAAAGAAAACCAAAGGTGAAAGTTAAATGACCAGATGCATCAAGCTATTTCAAGTGTTGACATAATTTTTAAACAGGAAATATTTACTCTCAAACACTTCTTTTGATGTTGGATTAGTTCGAAGAAGGTTTTTTTAAAGAAATCTAATGGTTGAGGATTTGGCGAACATTCTTCCACTTTTTTTCAAAAACGACATTCTGTTGGCCACAAAAATGTTTCTTCACAAAATAGAAGCAGTAAATTTACTGAAGAATCTTGCTTTCAACATCTTGTTTTTGAGTGTTTGGTGCAAGAATTTTAGAATTGGATTTCTTGATTTCTTCATTAAGCATGCCCACAAGTACTCGCGAGATCATAGTTTTAAGAACTCATACTTTATATCTTTCTCTGTAGATAAGCAATATTGGGACCACGATTATTTATAGATATACTGAGCATTAAACATTTTCTGTAGGATGTTCCAGCTCTCACACTATTTGAATCTGTTACTCTATACTTTTGTTCTCGTCAAGTAACAGGATATTTTCTGGGGATCACACCAATCTGATCAGATATATTTCTTCTAAAAATATTTAAGAAGAAATGAAGTTTACAGAATTTAGGCTCTGCTCCTTATATTTAAAATATTAGCTATCTTTCTTATACTAATTTAAGGGTTTTTTTCTCAGGGAATTTATACTTTCTTTGCGTGCAAGAAATTTCATCTGGTTCTTCACACTTTTCACATTGTAAGACTTATATGTTGTGAAATCTAAAAAATAAATCACATCACAATAAATCAAAACAGGAAACCTTAGACAGGGACGATTTCTAGAAGAATATGCTGGTAGAAATATGCTCTGCGAATGATAAGTATAATATTTCAAAAGCGATATAATTTGTGTGATATTTATTGAAACAACTTGCACTGATTAACTATATAGGGTGCTACAGTTATTTGAGAACACACAACATAGGCGCCGCACTTTCATGTGTGCTATAGTAACATTTTTTTATGTTGCAGGTAAACATGTCATAAACTACTCTTACGCAAAAAAGGAAGAGGCATGCAGTTATTGTCTCCTTAGCTGCAGGACTCACAGATTCAGAAACTGCTGCATTCTTGAAAGTTGCCCGATCATTTTGTACTCAAAATTAGGAGAAAACTAGAAGCGGCAAAGGCTGATGGGGCTGAGGTTTTTGAAAAACGATATTGACAACGTTCTAAGAGTATCAGGACGTAAGATTGTAATAAACTGAGTACAAGCAGCCATTCAAGAGTATCCTGAAAGGTTGATGAGGGCACTGGCGAGAGAGAATTTTCATGACACATCATATCTAACATTTGATGTCCCAGATCACCAGATGTTAATCCGCTGGATTTTTTGTGTAGAGCGTAGTTTAAAATGACTCATATCATCATCCCCACAACACTGTTTCAGTTCTCATAGCTGATATTGTTTATGCAATGGCAAACATTCTCAAGACTTATCTCCTTACTGTCCACAGTCGGTTTCGACAGCGTATAAAATGGAAGCAGTTTGTGTTAACTCCAGTTTTAGTTATTTAATTACTTTTCTATTTTTGATGGGTCTGAAACAATTTTTTAAAATTTAATTTTCTGAATATTTTTAATTTAGACGGTTTCGACTCCATGTTTTAAGATTTAAATTTATAATTCTTTTTATTTTTTATGGTTTTGAAGTCTTTTTTAGTCTAATTTTCTGAATTATGACGATTGAAATTTTACCCCATTTCTGTAATTTAATTTTATAAATATTTTAATTTTTTATGGTTTAATCCCCATATTTTGTTAAATTTAAGTACTTTTTATTTTGAGTTATAATTTTTAAGATGGTTCAGAAAGTTCTCACCAAGAGTACACTATTGAGTACACAATTCAATAGATTCCCGAATAATTGACTGAACGGGAACTGTGTTATAAGCATTTCTGATGTTCTGCATCAGAAATATTATAAAAAAATTACAAAATCATCTAAAATAAAAAGGTAATTAAATTAATTTAAAAAATGAGTTCAAAATGATCAAAAATAATAAAAATAATTAAATTAAACTAAAACTGGGGTCAAAACAAACGGGGTCAAAACAATGTGTACCCGTATAAAAGATGTTATTGTCGCTGATGGTGGATCTATTGAAGAATTTCGTCCTTTATTAATTAATTCATATACCTAAATCATTTATTAGCAACATCACAATTTGAGTGTGAACATTTATTAACAACACAAACAGATTCTTTACAACAATTATCAGTGAGCAGCTTTCTTTGATTGATATAATTTTTGTTTATGTATTCAAATCTAAAAATTAATTAATGGGTCAAGTTTAATATTAACTTTTAGGTTAACGTCTAGGCTATCCTGCCTTGATAATATATCGACGTACCTTCTTATTCAATGAAGCTTTATGAATTTGTCTCTGTCTTGAACTTTTTGATGGAACATTTATGATATTTGTATAATTTGCACGTTTTGATAGAATATTTGCTGCCTTGGCATCGTTGGAAGCCTTGGCAGCATTTGAAACAGGTATCTCCATTGGAACATTTGTAGCATTTACATGTTTTAAGGGAACTTTTATTGTATTTGAAACTTTTTTTTCAATTGAAACATTCGAAACATTCTTCTCAATTGGAACAATTGAAGCATTTAGTGGTGCGAGAACTGGTTACGCTGATGATTGGAAGGTAGTTGTTACGGAAACGAGCTAGTGGGTCAAAGATTGCCAATAACCCGTCTACGTAACCTCGTATATAAAAATAGGAGAAATAAAAAGAAATACAATTATTCGAACAAATATTATAATTAAACAATGCTATTAATCAAACGGACATAAAGGTATAGCGCAGAGACTATTAAATCACAGTTTAGGATAGTCGATTGGGTGAAAGAACAGATATCACAGAGATATATATAAGGTAAAATTAATAATACTCGCCGCTTGGAATTTGAATCGTTAGACGGCTGACCAGTAGTGACGAAGCAATAATGTTCTCTAGATAAGTTGAACGATCGTGTCACTGATAAGAATGGCAATGATCGGACAGTCACTGTCAGCGAACTCGAAGAGTTAAACTTGACGATTTGAACGTACTCAGGTGCAGAATGAGGATCGACCGAAAGATTGATTCGTCGGGTGCTTGAATGTTCTCGAAAGCCAAAGTGGGTCGACCGAAACGATTTGTTCGTCGACAAAAATTTGGTCTCGAGCAAAAATTAATTTCTGTTGGTCCAAAGTTACTTGAAAGTACTCAAATAATTGCGAAAGTTTACCACAGTATTTTGACCACCGCAATTTTAATTCCAATTGTTTTCGCAATTTGATATTTGTTTGCCAATTAAATCAATTTAATTATTGATCGTTTTTTTTTAATTTTAAATTTAA
The DNA here is from genome assembly GCA_001938485.1 of Girardia tigrina. NCBI lineage: Eukaryota > Metazoa > Platyhelminthes > Tricladida > Dugesiidae > Girardia > Girardia tigrina. The sequence goes on from MQRK01247685.1 coordinate 12,770, forward strand.
TATTGCCATAGGCAATATTTTATTCATTTTAACTTAATAAAAAGAAATGCAAATAATAAAAAATAATAAACAATCACAATACAAAAAGAAATATCACATAACAAATAAAAGTAAAAAAAAATAAATAACACTTGTTGACATAAACACAAGGACATGCATAAGAAAACTCGTACAAAAAAAGAAATAAATCAGTCTGATTCATGATTTGATTCAAGACTCATTACATAAGGTCAAAATAATGAGTAAAAATAAAAATAATGATCAAGTAATTACATAACTGAAAAGATGAGAGTTGTTTACTCTTCCTTCACACGTACACACGTCACAAACAAAAAAAGTAGGGCACTTTGGAACAATTGAAGCATTTAGTGGTGCGAGAACTGGTTACGCTGATGATTGGAAGGTAGTCTTCTTGGACTTCACTGAAAAGGCGCACAAATGGTCCTTTTGATATTCATAAAATTGATGATAGTCACCACTACTTGAATTTTGACATACTGCACATATATAATATTCACATCTATTGTATGCATGACCAAAGTAGCGCTGCATTGTATCATGACCACTTTGTGGATTGTGAACATTTGCTATGCAGCATCTGTATAAAGAACATTGTTGAATTTTCGTTGGAATTTTCTCTTGAATTATCTTTCATCTTTTCTTTGAATATATTCTTTTTCGATTTGGTGAAAGGAACTAGATGTTGTTTATGGTCATTGTAAAATTCTTCAGAACTAGTTCTGTACACTACCTCACATGTTGGACATATAAAATATTCTTGTGAAGAGAAATTGTATTTGTAGTATTGGAATAAATTTGAATTCTAAAAAAAATTAATTTATCTACGGAGCGAAAAAATACGCATCATTTTGTAAACAAGATTTTAAAATAATGACAAAGGTCTTTTATATTATGATATGATAATAATGTATTATCATATTTAACATAATAATTTGCTTTAATGTATCACTTTAAATATATATATATATATATATATATATATATAAATTGTATATAACGAACTCTCACAAGGTACGTAGATGTCGATCCCACCGGGTGGGGTCTTGTGGTGTAGAAACCCTATGAATGTTATAGATATTCCATAGGTTTTTATATATAATTTTAAAGTTATGTCAAATGGTTACGGTTACCTAGCTACTTGTGATGGGGGATGTTTAGGCTCAGCTACTTTAGCAGATCATGTACATGTTATGTATAGTGTTTATGCACGTTTTAAGTATAATGAGTTTAATACATGTAGTTTTTACATGTAAAATAAAAGGTTATGTATCTTGAATACGGTAACCTTGGTACTTGTGATTGTTAATTAGGCACATTAGACAATTCATGAGGTATTGTTTGATTTTAGCCTATCATAGGGGCTTCATATATATACGAAAACATCGATATTTCAGCCCTTTTTCGAAAATTTTGACATGGAATCTGAATGTACGTATATTGGTTCCTATTCAAGTGCATGAGCATATTTTTGATATTCTACTTCCTTGTACCTCTAAAATCGATTTGCTTTTTGTGTAAATATACACATTAAGCTAGTTATAGGAAAAAGTAATCAATACATGAAATTTCTAATTACCCATTCAGATAGAGAATGAAAATGTGCATCAAACACATGATATCAATTTTTGACACTAGCACTTTTAAAAACTTTTATTTATTGATTTTTGCACTTTTGAACATTTGTAACTTAAAAAGCACTGTGCTAGCACATTAAGATGTACGGCAAAATGTGCACTATCGATTAGCACATTAAAAATATCAATTAGCACATCTGGCACTGTGCAGACATCGATTAGCACTTTTTTCTTCGGTTGCTATGGAAAGGGTGACGGTTACAACCGCCTTGAATCACTGTATCCGTTGCTAATGAAAAATCTCCCTTGGTTACCGTTGCTATGGTAACTAAGGCCTTGGTTACCATTGTTATGGTAAACGGAACCGATGCTATGGTGATCAGAACCGTGGCTGCCTAGATTAGGGTACCGGGACCCAATGAGAAGCGTTACCAAGTGAACCGAAACCGTTGCTAGGGTACCAAAGACCAATCAGAAGCGTTGCCAAGTGAATCAGAACAGTTGCTATGGTAACCGCGGTTTTTGCTATGGTAACTAGAACCGTTGCTACGGTAAACGCGTTGCTTATGTAACGTTGTCATGGTAACGGATGACCCACACCTGGGGGGGTCTTGTGGGGAGAATGCTTATTTTCCCCCTACTTTATTAATAATTTATAATGATAAAATTTTTAATGAATAAGTATTTAAAAATTAATCTCATTAAATTAATTTCATTAAATTAATTTCATTAGATTTAAACAATCATTCAATAACATATCAATCCAATCTGAGTAGGAGAGTCCCAAATCTAAACAGCATACAAACAAAAAACTTACAACATTCCGAATTTTCCCTCACAACATTAATATATTTTAAATGTTCTTTTTCTTTTGTCTATTCACTTTTTTCTCACGAACATCATTTTGTTTTCAAATAGCTGCCGCGTCCTGTATGTAACAATTTAATCTATTAGGTTCAGTTGTACAGCTTCCATTTTGAGTCCATTTTATTTCTCTTCTATCAACTACCGGGGAAAAATTAATAGATAAGAATTTTCACAAAATCGATCATGAAAATATTAGAAAGACGATTTCTTAAGAAGTTAAATTTCAAGTTTCTAAAAACTTTCGTTTCCTAAACTTTTGATCTAAGATATTACGATGCAGAAAGACGAAACTTCTGGTGCTTTCATTCCAGATCCCGAGACTTCGTCAAGGCGGAAATTGATTAAAAATTATTTTGTTCATACTTCCCCTGATAAAAATAATCAAATTTCCCTTAATAAAACTGCGTAATTTTTTTCTGTTGACGATTGCGCTTTTTAATTTGCACAAGCCGAAATAAAATCTTCAAAGAAATTCTGAAAATAAATTAATTCGACAAAAACAGTTTTATTTTTCTATTAAAATGTAAAATTTTACAGAAAATTTCCTTAAATATTTTCTTTCGGTTGAATTAATTCTTTATTTTCAGAAACTCAATTAATTTTCTTCAGATTTCGTCGAGCGGAAAATTGTGACAGCCGTTCTTGCAGAAGATTGCCAACGACCAAAGACATTCATCATGAATTCCTAACTTGGGAGGAATGTGTTTCCTTGCAATTTTATGTCACAAAATATAATTAATTTACGCTCTACTTCAATAAAACTGTTTTCTTTTTAGAACGTAAAAATACGCATGTCTGCTTAACTTTGCTACAGACCTTTTGAGAAACTAAGTAGTTAAGTTGGATTATCTCTTGGAAAAAAGATGATTGCAGAATATTGCTTTTGATAAAAGGGAGTTAGGAAGGATGTTTGATTCTGATAACTTGATTCCCAGATTACTTCCACAACAATTAGTAGTTTTGACTCCTTCGCTAAGAGTTGAAATACTAGAAACATGAATAAAAACTGTGTGATAAGCTTGAAACAATTACAAATTTAAGAGAACATATGGATAACATCTAACTGTTGAGGTTCTCTTGGTCAATATAGAGGGACCGAACAGACGGCGTTTCTATAACATTGAAATTTTCATTTTTAATGCTATAAGTAATATTTTGTGAATATATAGTGCTGTTAAAATGGAATTTGATTAGATTTTTTATTTATTGATTTTATAATTTATAAATAATAATTAATAAATGTTCGATATTCTTAGAACATCCTCGGAATTATGTTTAAAAGCAATACAAAAAATACTGAAAACTAGTTTTTAAACAATCTTATAGTTTATTTTTTAAGAAACAATTTGGTTTATAAATCTTAAACCGGTATAAATAAAAATACTTCTAATATTAATATTTGATTTTATTTTAATTTTATAAACTTTATCTTTATTAAATTTTATCAAATTTAAATTACGATTACATTATCAAATATTTAATTATTTCGTGAAATTATATTAATTAAAAAATATTATTATCATTCTCTAATAATTATATTTATTCAAATTTTATACTCTTAAATTATAACAGAATTTTCAATCATTTAATCGTTTCGTTTAATTTTATTAATTCTAAAAATAATCTTTTGCAAATTTTATATATGAAGCCTACCACGGAAAACATGAATTTCTTCATTGCAACCTTACGAAAGAGTGATTATAATGCTACAGAAATATATTCTCTGTTAGTTGCTGCAGGGGATGTAGAGAATGTATTATCATTGAAGAGTTCAAACTATTTGTTTTGGATCTGCAGGAAGTTAATCCGGAGTCGTACCAAAAAAATAAAATTCTAATTAAAAAAAATTTTTTAAAAAATAAAAAAATTAAATATATATACATATATATATATATATATATATATATATATACATGT
>MQRK01247691.1:0-23094 GCA_001938485.1 Girardia tigrina
AAAAAATTATCAATTTAGAACGATGTCGAATGACGAGAGTTTCGCTGAGAGTTGTCCAAAAGACAATTCTGATTGCAATGAAAATAAAAGTTTGAAAACCCATGTTGGTGTTCTTAATATGGCGATCAATGATCAACTAAAATTTAAGTGCCGCCGCGACCGGGCACCCACACTCCCCCGAGTTGACTGATGGCATCTATGTCGAGAAGCATATCGGCTCTTGACCCGATAACTTCTAGCACCACCAGAACTTGGTATACGATTCAGTTTCCACTGCATTCAATTGGAACCGTCGCTCTGAACCGCACCTTTGCTCCCGAACCATCCATCATCTGCACTGATTCATTTACGCGGTCTAGTTTAGACGGTTCAACTACCGCCTTCGACAAGACTGTTGTCGAACAGCACGTATCGATCATTGCTCGCACGGTTCTTCCACCTACAATTGCCAAGATCGTCGACATACGCGCGTCAACGCATCCAGGCCCCCCACCGGCGCAGTAGTGAGGGCCTGTTACTTGTTTCCTGCTGGCTTCTGCTCCGTGTTCCGGAACTCTCTGGCCATATGACCCACGTTGCCGTAATCGAAACACTTTTGCTCTCGATACTCGGTCGGACGAATTCCGAGTGCGCCACGTCCCAGTGGTACATTTACGAGCAATGTGCCCGCTCCCTCCGCATCGATAACATCGCAGTCCATTGATGGTCGAGGAGTTCAGATCCGGTTTGCCCCTCGTTTGTGCGATAGCCCAACCTCTTCGTCGCGACCATGGGTCGCCTTGACATGTACTCGAGCCAATCTAACCAACCGATCCAGATCGTGATTCTTACCGAGCGCCTCGACCTCGACACTCTTCATGGCCGCCTCAGGCGAACATTTATGAACGCCTGAGCCACAAAAGCTTCTCCTCCGCCTTCGCTGCCGCAAATTACGACCGACAATCACTTTAAGTCGGCCATGAAGAAGTCTACGGTCTCGCTGGGCTCCAGTCGTCCGGAAACAAAACTGGCCCACGACAGTCTCGGGATCTGCGCAAAATCTTCGCGAAGCACCGCTGCGCTTTTATCGAAATCCGCTCGTATTGCTTCTCCCAATCCTCTGAAGACGATTGCCTGATAGCGCCAGCGGTAACATTGCTTGTTTGTCTTCGTGGAACGTTTCTGCACATTCAATAAACCGTTCGAGCCACACGGATATGTTCTCGTGCCCGTCGTACTGTGGCACTATCTTCAGGGTTTTCATACTGCCACGAAAGCTTGATGTTTAAATCAAGACAGTTAAAACCAGATGCACGAATTTATTTTTAAATAAAACTTCCCTTCGACGATCCACCGATTAAGACAAATGGATATTTATTTTCCTCGATTTACAGAATATTTAAATGGATTTTGTGGACAGTGAATGGAAAGAAATAAAATCTTGGTTTAGTAGATACATCAGTTTAAAAGGCAATTAATACGCAAGATAAAGCTACAATAATCTACATGGTCCAACAAAAGTGGATTTATAAATGTGGAGCCCCAGCATCTATCCATGTGAATAGAGAAAAAGCTTTCGAATCTCAAAGCTTCAAGAAATTTACAAAATCTATATTGATTATAATAGAGTTTTACAGTGCATATCACGATAACGCTAATGGTATCAGAGAACGACAACTAAGAACCATTCGAGATATATTAAATGCAAGAATAAATGATCAAGACAGCAAATATTGGGTAGATTTGCTTCCATAAATCGAATTCAGTATGAATGCATTCAAATAGAGTACTTCCAGCACAGTGGAAGTCATCTAGGGAAAAACGATAACAACAGATGGATCTCGATTATATGAGTTAGATAACAAGAAAATTATTGATAGAAAAGCTGAAGAAAAAAACAAACCAAATTAAGGTGAGACTCGATTTCGAGGTTGGTGATTTAGTCTTAGTAAATATAGATAACATAATGAAGTACGAAATAACATAAAAAATCCATGGTCGTTGCATTGAAATGAGTAATAAAACGGAATGGATGATTCAAAGGAATATAGAATGACTAACGCTTTTTAAAAAAATGGGAGTGTAAAAAACATTAATAATAACTAAGTTATTTAAAAAATAATGGCAATTTATATTCATTATTAAAAAGTGAACGCCATTTTTCACAATTTATTTTCGTAATTAATTTCGGCAGATTACCAAGTGCCATCTTCAGACTAAATTAACACTGGCTTTTTGCAGCTTATATATGAGAAAGGTGATTATGTAATCAATCGTGTAATAAGGATCTATTTGAAAATGTTTAACAGAGAAGTTGAGTGTGAAGCTTGAATATTAATTTTTGGATCCATGGATCTTATTAATAAGGCCTCACACGTTACTCTAACGTTAATAACTAAGTTCTACTATATTTAGACATACAACTTTACGTTGGATCCGAATACTTTTATAATTGAAACTCCTAAAAATACATTTGTTTTTTTTCGTATTTCTTTTATTTTCAATGTCGGAAAGTTCTAACAACACCCCGAACTATTCTCACCATTTTTTTGTAAAAGTAACTTGTTCCAGATGTTATTTACGAGGAGTCAGTCGAAAACAATAAAATCATTGTAAAATTTCTTTTGAAATACTTTTTATTTAAGATGAAACTAGAACTTTCTTCGCAAAAATATTAATACATTAAAATACAATGTCAAAAAATCGAAAATATTTATATTTCAAGAGTCTCTGGTCTCAAAAATACCACCGGAGTTCTCATCTCCGGGCGGTTTGAACATCTTTCTGTTACAGACCATTTTTAAAAGCACAAAAGATCGAAAAGAAACACAAAAATACATTATCACCCAAAAACAAACCCAAAATCTCAGAAAAAAGGAATAAAATAAAATAAAAATAACTGTATTTATACTAAAAGAGGTCCATAAATAAATGATTAAAACCACTCAATCTTTCTTATTTTTGCAAAGATCAGGAAAGTTTTTGTTGTCATAATCCTCAATGGAATTACAGTTACATTCGTTGTAGAGTTGGTAGTTGTGGTCGCCCTCTAACAAGTTCGGGATTTGTCTGAACAGTTTTTTCAGAGTTTGGTTGCGTACTTGCCGTGGAGATTCTGGCGGCGTGTAGAGCTCGGTTTTATACGAGTCTCCGATATACGAATGTGAAAACCACAAACAAAGAAATACTGTTGCATAAGAACTGAGTATCTGTCACAAAATTTAGGATAAATAGTTCAATTCGTTTGACATAAACTAAATAAAATAAATGTGTGGCCACATAGATACAGAGATATAACTACGAAATAACTATTTACAGAATTTTAAATGTTCAGAAATCAGATTTCCTTAATATTTTAAAATTCCACTTCTTGTATTAAACTACTATTTCTATATTTTATGTAAAACATCCTAAAACTAGTTTTAGTAAAACATTAAAAAGCCACTATGTTTTATTTAGTTAGTTTTATTTTTGTGATGTAATAATAAATGTTCTTTGTCTTTATATTTTAACGTAAGATATGAATTTAAGGCGTGGACGTAAGCAGTAGCCGTTGAATAAAATTAAGAAGCAAAAAATAGTTACATTTAAGTAAAAAAGTAAATATAAAATAAAATGTATAAAGTTTAATGAATATTTTATATTTTATAAAAATGAAAAATTCTTAGAATTAAAATCAAAAAAAATATATTCGTTTTTAAATATTTAAAAAATTATGCTAATGATTTGGAAAATTATACTAATGGTTTGGAAATGGTATATAAATACATGTACATAATAAATCATACAAATATGAAAAATGTATATATATATATATATACAGGGTGTCCCAAAAATATGTATACACATTAAAAATTTAATTTTATTGATTTCATAATAAATTTTCTTTCTTCGAAGTTAAGCCTGCATGCCATTCCTATGATAGGGACTGAATCTACAAAAAACCTATTTATGTTAAATATAATGAAAGTTAAACATAAATAAAATTCAATAAAATTCAATAAAATTAAATTTTTAATGTGTATACATATTTTTGGGACACCCTGTATATATATAAATGTCATAAACACATTTTACAACGTGATTGATTACAACATGATTATTATTAGTGTAAAGAACCAAAAGAATATTTTTGAACATTAATCCTAATGCTATTTAATTAATAATAATCTTGTTTTAAAATATTCAAAATAAGTACAAATATTTAAGATATTCTAAAAAATATTTTGGAAAATATTGAATAATTAAGCTATACCTTAAATACGGAAATAATATTGTAAGCGTATATTTATTGTCTGAGTCACTCTAATCTTAGTCAATATCATTTCGATAAGTACTCTATTCGTTGACCGATTAGTACTTTTTAAGTAGATATTTTAATTAATCTCTCCAATAATTATGTTTACTTGTGCTGTAAATTAACATGATTTATTATTTTGAAATAGGACATAATTTAATATTTTTTCATTGAAATTATTCTTATATGAACCATTTTCTGATCCAAATTATATTTAATTTGTAAAAGAAAATCATATTTTTTTAATTAAAATAAAACATGTTAAAAATACCTAATTCGTGTCCAATTTAGTGAATCTCTTTTCGTGTGACAATGGTTATTAAGATTGATTCAATATACCACAAAAGAAGAAAAGTAGATCAGAGCGTCGTACATTGATCATATGATCCCAATCGTTGTTAACAAGTTATTCATACCAAAACAAATATCTGTCTCAATTATTTCCTGTCACACCAAGTATTAATTAATTTAAAGAATTTTGTTTCAGCAATAAATGTTATTGTTCTTATCATTTGTTTTGTCGTATTAATAAATAATAATAATCATTAAAATTATTTTTTAACATAAAAATGTCACTTGAAATTATAAAAGTTTTGTCAACTAGTGTCAAAATAATTTTAAAAATATTTATTTAAAATATGCTTTAAATAATCAAAGAATGATTTGTGTTCTGACGAAATAAAATAATCGAAAAAATTCATTAACAATTAATATTTAATAAGTGCTGCACGCAATCTCCGTGGAGTGACGTCATGTATATTCCTTACAACAAAATTATTGTTGCAAATAAATGATTATCGGTAAATCATTATTTAAAATCTTATTTTATCATATTTTTACTACTTCATTTAACTGTATGAGTGAATGAACGAAATATTTATTGTAATTAAAATAGCAAAATTATTTTACAAAGAAAGTACAATAAGAATTAATTAAAGCAATTTTCTTTCATAAAAAACCTATTCCTAATATGATTCACTACTATTATGGACTGTTTAAAAAATATATTTAGTATATGATAGAGACACTAACTTATTTTGTTTTATTCGTTCGATTTTTTTAAGTATCCTAAAGACACACAAATATGGTTCAACTAAAAAAATATATTTAAATGTCATCTGATATTCAGGATGTTAGGATGTTGTTTTACTATGGGATGTTGCATTCATCAAATAATTTCAGTTGTTCTGATTAACTATTAGGCATTTATATACGTAGTCGCTGTAAAAATGGATTAAATGAACCATACAAACACTAGTCTAATATTGTCAATTGACTTCTTAATTAAAAATAGGTTTCTGTTTTAATAAAATAAAATTTTCTACTACAATTGGCTCTCTTGAGAAGAAATTAAATCTATGAATCCATGTAAATAATTAATCATACATTATTATTTTTAATAAGCTGAAAAATCCATATTTTTAAACATTAAACGGGGGTAGACATTTTAATACAAATTTCGATTTTACGTTTAATATTAACTAGTAAATCAAAAAAAAATAAAGTTTTTATATCCATTCTTTATGCAGACAAAACTCTACTTTGCCAACAAAGTTTTTAAAATTTAAAAAATTTTAATCAAAAAAATACAAAAAAAATTAATATAAACTACTTATAATTTATAAATTCATATCTTGCAATTAATATTTTTCGGGAACTCCGAATTTTCCATTTTTTTCCAATTTTGGGTTCTTAAAAAGTTTTTTGATCAAATTTTTACATAATCATCTATTGTCATCGAGAATGAGTAAGGGTACAAAGATTAGAGAAAATTGATTGAGTAGAAGGCCTTCAAAAACAGGTTTCTAAATTTCATGGATACATATATACCTATATAGAAAGTAAGTTAATAAAAAGAATGGAAAAATAAACTATAAATTTAGGGTCATACAAAGATTGATATTAATACTAATACGTTAAACTAAGTGACAAGAAATGATGAATGATTTTAGGCAGTGTGACAGTCTACTTTTATTGTCTTTCTATACTTGTCAATCTGCCCTACCACAGAACCACATAGGCATGTGGATTTTGCATTTCATACAAAGGTGTTAAAGCTGCACGCAACGTAACTATTATGGATCTCTCAATTGACTAGACTTTCCCTTCATTTCATTACATTAATCAGTCATGTAAATATTAATACTGCATAATTACTTTGACTGTATGTTAAAATTAAGTAAATTCGAATGTATTAAAATCGTAATTACTATTTGAATAAGCAATTAGGACAATCGATTAATTGTAGAATTTATTATTTTCTAAGATAAACACGGCTTCGGTGATGTAACGAAAAATATTTATCTTTTTTATTATATCAATCAATGATTATAGACTGATAAAAATAAATGATAAATAGTGATAAAAAAATATTTTTGAAATTATTTTTCATTGAATTTTTTCAATAAACGTCAATTACTTTCGTTGATAAATGATTAAAATCCAATAAAAAACAAATCATTTCATATTAAATAATAAATAAATTGATAATTCAAATGAGAGAATACGGAAATGAATAATTGATCAAAACTCTTTCAATCAAACAATTCATTCAATAATAATTTATTAAAAAATTTCATTTGTTTATGTAAAAATGTTTTATTATTATTGGAAATTATTTTGTTAAGCCTCATATATTATTAATGATGGAATGTAATTATGTTATATCTTTTTTAATTAACAAACTATTAAATTAAGTTAATCATTATTTAGTTGGAAATGTTTACTTTATAAAACATGATTTATGTTATTATGGTGATTTAAATTTCATGATTATAACAATTTACCGTATTTTCGGTAGATAACGCGCACCTATTGTGTAACACACAGCTCTTACTTTTTGGCATCCGTTTTTATGTATAGATAACGCGCATAGCAGACATGGTGATATACCTAAGTGGTGATATACATCGTTATCACCAGTACAGGATTCACAGTTCATATTTTTACAAAATTCAACATTTTTGTATAGATAACGGTGTGCGTTATGTACCGGAAAATACGGTATTATTTTGTTAATAATTATTCTTTAATTCTTTAAAAGATTATAATATTTTTTATCTAAACATAGATCTAATATTAGTTAAATGTATTTAACAGAAATTGCCGTAGAACATGTTTCGGTCATCTTCTGTCATCGTAAGATGTGTATACAATTTTAAGTATTTTATAAAATGAGAATAAAATGACGAATTTCTCGTTTTAGAAATTATCAAGTAGGAATGTTTGAAAAATGATCAACAAATACATTTGAGCAGAATGTTAATACAAATTTGAGTGGAAAATTGAAATCTTATTTTCGAATCGATACAATTCTGTCTTTGATCTACTCGTCTTTGAACTCGTGTTTTGAGATACCGAATTTGTTTCTTCAATCACCAAGAGTTTTAATAGAATCTTTGATTTTACATTTTAAACACCAGATGATCAACTGTTAAGATGCAGATGGTTCTATATTTCTATGTAGAAAAAATATTCAAATGAGAATCGACTGATACGATCTTTATACTGTTTTGTTCTTGCAAATATTCCTCTTTTATTAAAAATAGTCAGTCCGAGATTATTACGATTAATAATAATAATAAACTCAAAAACATTAATAATCAGATGCATTTTGATGGATTATTATACTTTAACATGATGAATTTTAATTAACATTTTAGATACGTTAAACATTAAATTACTTTATGAAAATATAAATATTTATTGCATACAATGTGGCAATATATAAATAAATAAGATATAAATACAAAGAACTAGATAATAAAACAAAACAATATCTACATTTGGATCAGAATTAAGGAGACAATAAACTTTAATTCAAAATCATTCCATTACTTTAAGTGATTAATAAAGTTTTAAATGTTTTCAATTCGCAACCAAATGTATCCATATTTGGCTACAATATGTAACTTCGAACACTTGAATATGTAAACAATAAAAATAATATCGACATTCCTTCTAGTCAATATTAATTTAATTTAATCGCACCGCTTAGATGGAGTTAAATCAAAAGACTAAGTTAAAGACTAAAATTAAATTCTAAGACTAGAACTCTAAACAATTTTAGAGACAGACAGTGTTGGGATTTCTGGTGAGTTCATAAAATTTTTGAATTTTAAAATGTGACAAATTTAATAACTAAAAAAATATATTTCGTACAATAGATTTAAGGATTTTGTTAAAATAAGATTTACAGAATTAAAAACAAATAATTAAAGTTAAAGATAATATACAGCTAATAAAAAGATTCACTATAGAGTTAATGAAGTAAATTTTAATTTTGGATTCGAATATTTAAATTTGGAGTAACAGTAGAAAAATTAAAATTGTATTGTAACCTGATTTTGTCTGAATATAAATAAATTAAATGAGGTGTGAATTAATTAAATTAAAATTATAATGTAGTTTATTTAAATACAAAATCTTAATTGAAATAGAATAACAAATCCAAATAAAGGGTGGGCCAAAAGTAACTACACAATTTATTTAACCTATAGTTTCTTTTCCTTTTATTAAATTTAACAAACAATAAAACAAAAACAAACTTTAAAAGTTATATTTTATTAATTTATCTTTTAAAGATTACATTATTAAGGCGTTTTCCATTTCCCGATTGACAAATTCTACATCTTTCTATGGCAATTTCCATTACCCTGTTTAAAACTGATGGCTTAATCGATCTTATTTCCTCGGTTATAATTTTCTTTAGATCTGATATTGAACTTGGGTTTCTTTTGTGTACACAGTCTTTTAGATAACCCAATAAGAAGAAATCAGGTGCGTTAAGATTGTTCATCTCTCTGGAACATTTTTAGTTTTATAACGCTTTTGAAATTCGCGCTGAACAGAAATAATTGAATTATTGAATTTTATTGAAGATTCGATCATAAATATTCTTTGCTCCGTTGTGTATCTTGGCATGATAAAAATTCAAGGCCCGTGGAATAAAATAATTTTAAAAATTTTAAACAAAAGTAAACCTGAAAAAAAATTTAAACAGAATAAATTGTGTAGTTACTTTTGGCTCATCCTTTATAAATTAATATTTAAATTAGGATGAACAATTGAAATTTAATTTTACAAATTGTAATAAACGTTAAAATAAGAGACGTATATAATAATATTTGTGACAAATTTTAATAAAATTCATTTTTTTAAAGTTTCAATAAAACACAATCATAAAAAGTCGTAAAAAATAAGTTGTAGTAAAAGAGATATTAATATCTGCATTTATATTTATTGTTATTTATAATGGTTTGTGTAAAAAGAGAGCAACTACGTTCCTCGAAATATTTGTTTAAAAAATCGTTATTGTTATATCAATAAAATTTTGGTGTTATGAGCTTAATTTCTGAATTGGAACCCAATAGACAGTGCCAGAAGAATGTCTTGAAGTGGGTGATCAAGAATAGGTATTAGGTCCCGATTAAGTTAGTTTGTGAAACGATCCAGAGACAGCTAGTCAAATCTGTAAGGAAGATAGTCACGTAGCCAAGTTAAGCGATTTCATTATCCAGAATATGATGATGAAGGACCTAAAAGCTAAGTCAAAGGCCAGAACAAAGAGACAGCTGATCACGACAAATCAAGAGGAAGCAATACTGGAAAGAAGTCAAGGATTGACTCCAGTCACAAAAAGAAGGTCAATATCATATTTCCACAGGAACAAGTCTTCTCAATGATTCTCCATTGTTTTGATAAAAACATTTAAAATTTTGATCCAAATCAATGTGACCAGTAAGCTTTTGGTACTTGAATTCCTTGTGTATGTTGAGGCCAAGCATTTTGCTCATCGCTATAACAACACTGATAGCTTGAATAAATGTATAATGAAGGAGTTGAACAAAATACTTAGTTTCTACTTCGTTATGAGGCTTTAAATGATGCTGAAGGAGATCACTTAGAATAATTGGATTCTTCTTTCATCCAAAATAGATTATATGATATAATATTTTTTTTGTTTTGTTACCCTTATGGGTCTGACGGAAGTTCCAAATTATTTTAGGCTCATAAAGCGTTCTTTTATTCACACCATGTATAGCTGAAGTAATCTCTAGCACGATTGTTGACGTCAATAGCATCGATAGTACTCTACTTGTGGCCTCTCATAAATGGGTGATATTAAGGTGATGAGCGCGTTAACCATCAACGTAGACTTTTCACAAATTTATTGCGTTCCCCTCATCTACCGTCTCTTGAAATCCCTCTGCAACAAACTTCCTTGTGCAAATACGCCTTGAATCTTAACCCTTTGTACTCGAATATCGACGAAACTAAAATATCTCAATCATATAACTCAATAATCCTATTTTCTGAAATTAAATTTCATTAATCATTAATTAATTAGGAACATGATTAATAATATTTAATCAATTCTCACTTTACGCTAATTCATGTAAAGAATTTAACAATTTTGTTTATTATATTAATTAATATTTTTTATCAATATTGGTGAATGGGGCGATGTACTGTTTACTGCACTACTCGAGAATGACAAAGTCGAGTGCGTCTCGTGTGCCGGATAAATCATCAACTTATGCAATCATCTGTGTGTGCAGACAAACAAAGGTGTCAGCAAATTATTATCTGTCTCTGTCCCATTGATACACACATACAGTCACACACGGACATACAGACAAGCAGGCATGATACACAAAAATCAATAAAAACCCACCAGCCAGAACACCCAAGACACTATATACAGCAATATAGTTTTCTCGAAAATTTCGAAACCGAATTTTAAACAAACAACGAATTCCGTAATGACAATTGCTCTGTTTTGAGATATCGATTAATAATAATATCGTTATATTGTGAATATAATTCATCTTACAAGAACATCCACAACTGTGATCCGATTCTCGTGATCATTGGATCAGTAACATACAGATAGAACTGTCTGAATATAATAATTATTATTATGACAACAATGACGGTTTGTTTATTATTATTATTAAAAATAGGAAGTAAATATCAATAAAAAAACAAAAGTAAATTATTTTTCCCTTATAATAAAGAAGAAATAATTTTTAAATTAGTAAAAATTATAGAGTAATTTGTAAAACGATATATCAATAAACTCTACAAAAGAACTCAATTAATAATTTTTAAGAAAAACAAATAAAATCAAAATTAATTTAATAATAAATTTTAAATAAAAATTCATCCATCTTTAAAAGCCAATATATTTCGACGGACCAACCGTCACACGACACGTTCTTCCAATAAATATCAAAATGTTCGTACAGAATCTTGAAAATCTCAATTTTAATATCACATTTTTTTACTATATTCTCGACCTCGTTCTTGAATTCGCTTCCAGAGATGACAGAAGGCAGTTACTGGCACACTTTATAAACACAGTGTAATAAATAAGGTGTAATAGATTTATTTACTGAACATTTTGAAATTTAATTCATCATCATTTGCTTTTAATATCGCATTTTTAGACCCTTTAGAAAATGGTATTATTAAACAATATTTAATAAAACTTTAATCTCTTTTAAAACAATATTCTGATCTTATCCACTGTTTCTTCACTTAATGATATTAGGTGTATAACTTAGTTTTTTGGATTTTCTAAGAGATGGTGTAACAAGATGGTGTCTACAAAATGGATTTGATTCACATTACGAACGACAGTTTTGTGAATCTCTACTAATAAGACACTACAACCCATCAATTAACATTCAAAATTGGCAAAGTAAGGTAATAACCTTTTAAAATCATATTATTTAATTAAAACAATTGAAATATTCAAATACAGTCAAAATCGCGTAATCCGGATTCGTGGGGACCAAGAAAATTCATCCGGATTAGACAAATTACACGAAAATTATATTTTGAAATTGTATGTTGGAATTTAGGCAGACAGTAAATTGCCTATTTACTTTATCTCCAAGGTGAAAACAACAATTCCTTAAAGCATTTAAACAAATAATTAAAAAACAATAATTTGAGAAGTTATTAGTACAAAAAGACCATTGATTCACTAATTAAACAAGCTGAAAGCTACACCAACTCAGATTCACACAGACATTGGTTCATTCACATGTACTTTACGATGCATGCTTGAAGAAGTCCATTATTTTCGTTTGTTTTGTCGCCTTTGTCATCTCCATCAATACGTCTTCATTGAGATTTGAAAATGAACGTAAGTGAGAATCAGTGAATCCTGGATGAGTTAATAAGAATCGTTACACTACTTACAAAGCTTGCATTGTTTCCTTGAACGTAGGAACAACAGGAACATCAGAATCATCAATTTCATCTTCCTCGACCATGTCTAAGATCTCTGTTGACTGATCAAGGCCATCTAATACTTCCATAACAGTCAATCCTGAAGTAGTAGGTAAGCTGTTATCGGTCTGCACAAATTGTTCGAAATTCACACCAGCTGGTATATGCATGAATTCACGCAAATGCTCGAAGACATCGTTAGGTGTTGGTTGTAGTTGCGGTTCCGGAACGAGACACGAATTTAATGTTGAAACATAGAAGCCAACGTGTTTGAAACAGTTTATGACTCTATCTTTAGACACTGTATCCCAGGCTTGCTTCAGTAAAGTCAGAGCATCCAGCAGTGTAAATTTGAATTCCATGTTGCTTTCATAACAAGCTAGTAGGCGCTGAACAAGCTTCTTGTGATAATTGCATTTCATTACATGAATGATGCCTGCGTCGAGTGGTTGCAATTTGGAAGTTGTGTTGGCAGGAAGGAAGAACAGCTCCACGTTGGTCAACCTGTCGATATATTTTGGATGCGATGGACACCGATCAAGAATTTTTATATTTCATTTTAACCATAGATATTCATGCTTAATTTCACGTTCAACAATATTAAATATACGGATTAGGTTTACAAATATCGACTGTATTAAATTTTCAAATATTGTTGATGATGATGTATGTAACATCGAAACATGTTCAATAATTATATAAAAGAAGCTTTAATCAAATTATATTTCCAATATATATATACCACTGTGTGGTGTATATACATGGTAAAAAGTTATTTAGTCATAATTTAGACTGTTATAAACTGAAATGATTATTAAAGTTTTGTGATTAATTTTGACGGATCGACCGTCATCATCAGACTGAATTAACAATGATATACTCGCGTTTATATATCAAAGCAATATTTATGTAATCATTATGTCATTTAAATCATGAAAATACTTTCAATGAAGTTGAAGAGGATGGTGTTTGCACATTGATTTTAGGATCAAAAGATTTGATCAACAATGCTTCACACATCATCCTCTCCCAGTAATTATCAAATTGTGAACACAAAATCTTAAAATATTGCTCAACATAAGAAGAACTGTTCGAATAGTAAAGTCGATGTAAGTAATTTTAAGATTTTGTGTTCACAATTTGATAATTACTGGGAGAGGGTGATGTGTGAATCATTGTTGATCAAATCTTTTGATCCTAAAATCAATGTGCAAACACCATCCTCTTCAACTTCATTGAAAGTATTTTCATGATTTAAATGACATAATGATTACATAAACATTACATTGATATATAAACGCGAGTATATCATTATTAAAGTTTGTTTTTAATTTTTTTACTACATTTTAATTGGCGATTTAATTTGAGATAGTCATTTTGATGTGCGATTTGTTATAAGTTGTTGAAACTTTGTCATGAACTGAAAGTGAATGTATGTAATTCTAATACCTGTTTTATTTTGTCATCAGCAATTATATTTTTTTCCAAGGAAAATTCCATCTTGATTTCAAATGTAAAATAAATAAAAAAAGTAAAATCATTAATGGGAATAATAAAATTTTAAAGTTTGAAGTAAAACAAAGAAAAATAAGGATACTTTAAATGAATAAATAATGATATTGATCAATCAATGACAAACCTAATAGCAGGCGCTGAGATGAGAGTAATCAGCCCCAATCGGGCGAGTGTCAGCGGATGACTCGGTTTAACAATGAAAATATGTTTAAGGAAGAACGAATTCAGCTCGGCAAACTGCCACATAACCACGAGACTCGACAGAATTATACCACGCTTCATCCCAGTCTCACTGTTTAACCAGCAGGTTGGTGTCCAGCTCGCTGGAGTGAACTGCAGAACGATCCGCTTGATTTTTCCAGTGGTGGTTTGAATCTGACGGATACTCTCCCAGTGATACGTTCTCATTTCGAGCCATTGAACAATTTTCATCCCAGCAAATATACCCACCCCATTGCAAATAATGATATCAAGAAAGATGCTGTCCCACCAACATTCACAGAAATTAGGAAGAATGTGACAAAACGCCAACTGAATGGCGTTAAAATAAAGATGGATTATCGATACGAAATGCCTACTTCAGTAATCTCCCAATTAATTGATAAAAGCCAAGTCAACCAATAATGTCTCAATAAAATTGCTTTTACCAACCAACCAAGAAAATGAGCCAATGCAAATACATCTAAATGACTGTACACTCTGTTTAATGTGATCTGGAATCGATTTAAAATCAACATTATTATTGTTATAAATGTAAAAAAATATACTAATGAAGTGGTAAATAACAATACAGGAGTAATATAATAAAAAACTAGAAAATATAAATTTATGAATTCAATATATAAATTTTGAACGACAGAAAGTTTACCTCTACGGCAAAATAAACTTTCAATCTGATAAAAATACCATCTCAAAGTTATTATGGGTGCAATAATAATAACTGACATACAAGTAACAGATATTTCTCAAGAGTATTCATGTACAAAGTTAGCCACTTTTTAATGCTTTTATATTTACAACAGACTTTGACATCTTGTCTAATATGATTTATACATTTTTAGTTAGTGATGATAAAAACTATAGCGAATTGAATGATACATCTTCATACGTCTAAAATTGAATGAATACAATCGAAATCATAATTTTCATGACATGCGAAAAGGTTAATTTTCACAATAAGAAACTGGCTTCTTCTCTGAAAATACACAAGTTTTACACTATGCCAAGGACACATAGAAATTATTCCTGGTGTTAAAGTTAAAACTTTAATAACATTAAAGAGTATGTAGAAGAGTAGATAGAGATAGAATAATAATTCATTCTGATGAGACTTGGACCTAGATTTTGAATGGATTCAATCATTAAACTGTTAACCACACTTTATTCTGCCTTTTATATCAAGGGCAGCTCAAATTTAAGATTCGAAAAATAAGTTATTAGCATAATTAAAGGTATAAAGGTAAGGCCACTCAATTGAATTGCACAATTCATTTGTACAATTAAAACTGTCCCCAGAGAAAAATATTCTTCCAATATTCATCGTCGTTTCATCAAGCCAGTTGCGAAATCTCCTAATATCTGAGAACATGAAAGGCGGATTAAATTTTTTAACATGTGCTGCAATGAAAATTCAGCTCAATAATTTTCGTCAGTTTGCCTCATATAATCCATAAATATTGAGACCACCTAATTACCGGTACACGAAACTTATCGTCAAACATACATTGTATAGGTAGCGATTACAAACCGAGGGTTAGTCACCATTACCTGGATTCAAGTTAGCGATATTGTAAACGATCAACACGACCTTCAAATTGCTCAGGAGAAAGTGCCCTTCTTGATAAATTTATTATCAAGCAGTTTTTCTATGTATTGTTACAATGACCAGGCTAAATGCAATACTTGAAAATGATTGAAATTTGTTGCAAGTTATTGAAGAGCAAGGTTTCAAAACTCAATCCAAAATATATCCCTGATTCGCGCCAGAAAGGTCTTATTGCTTGGAAAAGTTCATAATTTTGTACCAAGTTAGTGGAATGCATGTCGCAACGAATTGAGTCAATTATCGGCACCGACAGTAATCACACAAAGTATTAGGAAGTGATTATTTCATTAGAATAAAACGAACGTTTGACTTGAAGAAAAATGTATTATGAACATGTTAAGATATTTTCTTCTCGCAAAATGTAAAATTTGTAGCTGCCTCGGAATTATGAACAATATAAAAAATTTTAAATTACTTAACATAAATTATAAAATGAAATTTAGGAAATTGTTCGACGAACCGTAATATTGATTATTCGAATACAAAATTATCTTTCAATAAATTTCAAATTGGATTTTATGTAACAGTTCATAGAAATATATTGGTAAAATAAATTCCATAAATTAATTAAATATCGTAATTACAAATGATCTTTTCAAATTGCACAAACAAATAAGTTAATTAGTGACAATTGCATGTTCATCAACAGTATAAATTAATTTAATTATTGTAAAATTTGGCGGAAAAAATTATGTTTGTGAAGAATATTTTCAGGATTGTGTTTCTCCCCAACATCCCAGATGGAAGATTGATATTTTAAAACGTCAGGTTATTTAATCAATTTAGAAATTTAAATAACAAACTTTAAAATTAAATTAATTTATCATAAATAAAATATTTTTTAAAATAATTAAAATTATTTTGTAAGCGATTTGTAAATTAAATTATAATTTGTTTCAATTATAAGACGTTTAGAAATAGAATTGAAAAATTATCAATCAAGAACAATGACTAGTTGCATCAAGTCGAAGAGCCTCGATTGTTTGCCAGTGACTTCATAATCACGGCGTAAAACTTCCAACTGCAAGCCAATCAGGAATATACAGAGTCATTTACAGAGAAGTTGAAAATCTAAAATTAAACTTCCACGAAAATCTTAGAAAAGATCTCTGGAGTTTGCACTTCGATAGGAAAATAATGAATCATAAAGAACATCAAGTTGTTCTGTTAAAAAAAGCGAAAAAGAAATCCGGCTTTTCGTGCTTGTTTTACCAAAACAGAAACCATTGCCTCTGGATTAGAAGAGATTTTATTCGAGTATTTATTGTGGTCAGTAGGAATGTACCGGATTTGATTTTTTGAAATCCGGCCGGAACCGGATTTGTGACGAGTTTATGTAAGTAGCTACTTATGCTAAAATAAAGAAAAATTTTAAGAATAGCTGGAAATTGTACCTATTAGAAAAATGAATTGCAAATTATAAATAACTGCTAATAATTATTTGAAATATTTTATTAATTTTTTTTATTAAATCAAAATTGTACTTCAAGAAAATTAGTCTTGAAGCATTTTCTGGAAGGAGTCTACTCCTGTGAACACTGATTACTTCACCTGCCACACTAAATAATCGTTCAGACGGTACACTAGTCGGAGTTGATCCCAGGTACACTCGAGCTACTTTAGCTAAACTAGGAAATCGCTCTTTATTATATTTTCACCATTTCAGTGGATCTTCTGTCCGGGAAACCACGGGTTCAAACAGGTACTGGAATAATTCTGACTCGATACCTACAGGTATGTGCTGTTGCTCAGTGGGTGTTGACTGGAAGATCTCATCAACACAGTCACAAAGTATGGAGCTCTCTATCCGTGATTTCTTAGTTGGTGTTTTAAGAGACTTCGTTGATGTGGTGTTAGAGGAAGAAATCAACGTAGAACTTGTTGAATGAATATTCCCAGCAGTACACTGACATTTACAGCCGTCATATTGGACAAAGTGCAATATAAGATTTTGAAATCCAATTGTTATTCTTTGAAATACGATATTGTTTATTGAAAAAAAATTAATCGATGTACCTGAATTGTTTATTTCTTAATTAACGTTGACTAAATTTAGAAAATATATGTAAATATGCCTTATGACTCAAAAAATTGAAGTAAAATTTAGAGAAAATTAAAAATTCCAGTAAATTTTAGGAAAAAACTGAAAATTTTCTAAAACTGACTTCATTTCTTTCATTTTTTCTAAAAATTGTTTTCTTTTGCTTATTTGTACATCTGTTTATCCTTACAAAATCCGACCAAATTATGACCGGAGCCGTATTTGTAAAAAGGGCCGAAAACCGGCTCCAGTCGGATTCCGGTACATCCCTAGCGGCCAGTAATAAAATGATCGTCAATAGTAATGGCGTTGTGGTGCGGTTACAGAGGCAATTCGAAGAACGTGCTTTGTAGCCTCCTGTGTTTATTGGTTGACAACATCATGTACTGTATCTCCTACCGAATCATGTTCTAGATCAAATATTCGGTCGCCATACAACATCCCCAAATGTCAATTATCCTTTTGTTATGGAAATTATTCATAACTACGAAAGTTGAATAGAAAAATTCGTGCGCAGTGACGATTGGGAAGAAACAACAATAGAAGAGGAACAAGGCCGATGTGATGACACGAAATGTCTATTTCATTTGACAAGAGCATTTTACCATTATAAAAGATCTGACAGAATGCCAAAAGTGACATTTAGAACACTTCCCAATCTCAGCAATTCCAGGTGGAACTCAAGAGCAATTTTCGCTTTACTTTCCTACATTCGCATTCCTCATTCTCGAATGCGATTGGAAGAAGCATGCTCCTTTATAAGTGGAATTTGGAGTGACATTTGGTTCAGCAGGCAATTCTACGATGATAATAACTACAGACTTTAATCTCACGCTATTTACCAATATCCAAAAGCTGCATGTTCTGTAGACATGAACTGGTCGCAAAATCATTCATCTCTAAATACAGAGCGGAGTAACATTTGCGCAGAAAAGGCGATAAAATTTTTGAAAGACATTAGTCCCTGTGCCGCACAGAAGCAACATTGAAACTACGATTTCTTTTGACAAATTCATGAATTTGTCGATCTGCATTTGCTTTGTCTTTGTATAACGCTTGTCTTTTGGCTTCCTTAAATATTGTGACTCACCTTCATTTATTTTGACAAATGGTATTCATTCAAATTTTGTGATTCCCTGCTCAAAAATATCGTTCTTACTGTAAATAGTTTTAGTTTTTTCGATTGGCGCGTGACGTTTTTTTTAAAATTGGAAAGTTTTATTCGTGTTTTTAGAATATTTACGCAAGAACTCATCACGGAGTACTATGGGAATATAAGAGTACAAAAAAGTCATTTCCCTAATGTCTACTGTTTGCGTGGATTCATCACAACACAGCTGATACCATGGAGAATTTGATACGAACCAAGCCCAGAGAAACCCAAGGTGTGTTTGTTAGTCACCAAGACCAGAGATAGTTTTTGTATTTGAGTAGTGCAGTTCCAATCAATTGCGGAGGTATATTATGCAGAACTGTTGGACCTATATGATGCAGGTTTGGAACGGGAAAACTTATCGATAGTATCAAGTTGATATATCAATATTTCCAATATAATTTTATTGTCTATTCTAAAGCATTGTTATGTTATCCTTTTCAACTAAAATAATTTATTAAAAATTCAAAAAAATCGTTATTTCTTACCATTTTTGCACTGGTTTTAATTTTATTTTATTAAAAAGAATATTACTGAGAAAGCGAATTTTGGAAATTCAAACTATATTTTATAAATAGAAATAATATCAATAATAAACTGTCGAATTTGCAGTATGAAAATTTAAAAATGAAAGTTAAATATTTGATTGATAATTTTACCTGAGAACAATTAACTGCGTATTCCTTGTCCAGAATATCTGAGTGCTTCATGCTCTTGAGACTTGAATCAATATAATGTAATACTGCGCGGGCATCCTCCAGCTTCATAAAGAGTACAAATACTAATACTAAAAAGTAGAGAAGACTAGCACCGAATATGATTCTCCAGATCGCAGGATGTGGCCTCGTAAAAGGGCCGTTTGGAAGAATCATTGTCGATATAATTAGAAAAAATATGCAAACGGTTATTGCTCCTTGAAAATAATTCTCTTGCCATTCCAAATGTGATCTTCATTATGATTAGAAAATAAATAGAATACTAATATTTGTAATGATACAAAATAGAAATCTTTTGAAACGATCCCAGTAAAGAAAAAAATTTATTTTTTTAAAGAAGTTTTAAAGGAATATATTATAATATATTATTATGGTTATACTCCAAAACAGCGTATCCAAAAAAAGCATTTTTATTTTAAATATGAAAAATTTAAAATTCCATTTTTACAAAAAAATGACAATTTTTTATTAAAATCAAGAACACGATTAAAATCAAATTGTAAAGAAATGAGAAAAGTTTTGTGCAAAAGAAAAATTGTTTCTCGAAAATTCGATTGAATTATATCCTCGTGTTAAATTAAGGGTATACTCCCGTACGGGGCCAAGCAAATATAAAAATATGACAATATATAAAAAATAACAGCATCCCAGGAAAAATAATTTTAAAATTTATTTAAAAGTTTTTTTTGAGTCACAAAATCTCAATGGAAAACATATGCATTGATTACGTAATCAATGGCTTCACTGACTTGTTCTACCAATTATTCGACTTAATTTAGGAAATATTTATACCACGATTTCAGAATGAAATAAATATTTAATAATTTGTTTCATATTTTTAGGTATTCCTAATTATTAAAACTTCTTCATTGTGGACAAGATAAATTGCAAATGTATGTATTTTAAAAGCATTTTTCATATTAAATTGATATTTTTCGAAATTATATCGATATTTTGTCATATTAAATGTTCATATCAATTTCATAGTTGGATTAAATTTTTTTTAAAAATAACAGAGTTCGTGAATTCGGCGAAAATTGTCTAATTCACAAATTGGGCAAATGAATACACTAATTCGGGATTATATATATATACATATTAAAAAACATAATTTTGGTTAAAATATTGATTAAAAAGTGATTTTTTTCAAGAAAAATAGTTTAAAATTATCAAATATTAAATGAAAGAAATCAATTGAAATTATTAAAATAAATATAAAAATTAAAACAGAATGTTTTAGTAATAAATTAAAATAATTTATTAAATTTTTTTTAATTATTAAAGCATAGCAGAATAAAATTTGAAAACCAAAACAGAGACACTTAAAAAGCTTAAATGAGAATAATGTACAAATACGATTGTCCAATATACTAAATTTGTCCAAAAGTTAAATTTTAACATTGATTTACCGATAACCTATAATTATAATTACACCTAAAAATATAATTTAAAATAATATTATAAAATTTTTATTATGAAACAGTTTTTCTATTTTTTTAAAGGAAAATATTTTTTAAAGTTTTATAGAATATTTACGTTAAAAAATTAACGTAAAATCATTTTTTTCTCGATTGTGAACAACCAGAAAGACTATTGTTTTCTTTTAGAATCTTCTATTTTTTCATATATAATTTTTTAAAAAATTTGTAGTAACAGCAATCCAATCAAACTCTAAAATAAATCACAAAATTCTTTAAAAATAATATTGAAATATTTTTTTTCAAATTATGCTTAATATATTTTATATATTTAAAATTTCAATATTTTTAGAATTGTTTTTTCTGTTTTTTTAATTATTTTTAGTTAATTTTTCTATACAAAAATAAGAAAAATAAAAATTGGTTTTAAAAAATGAGGCAAAACAAATTTAATTTAAAAATATACATAAAATAAGTCAGTGAAGTTAGAGATTACATACTCAATATAGATATTTTCCTTTAAGATTTGGTTGCTTAAAAAAATTTTCCTGGTATACTTAGTCTATTTTATACATTGTCATATTTTAATATTTGCTTGGACCCATACAGAACTTTACCCAAACCAAAATAAACTCTCAAATACATAAAAAATTAAAATAATATAGAAAAAAATTTATTTAATTTATTAAAAATCAAAAAACTTTTTTTATAAAATTTAACTTGTTTTCGAATTTCTTTGACGGAAAATATTTTTTTAATTCTTGAAAAATATTTACGTTAAAAAAATTAAACTTAATATCAATTTTTTCTCGATTGGGAACGTCAAAAATGACTTCATAAATGGATAAATGATCGATTATTGTACCTGGTAAATGCGATTACAACGAGACTAGCGAACACCAATATCAACAATAATACCGTGTGAGATCGGTAGAAGAAATCAACAGTGATATTATCGACTTTCTGTTGATCGATAACTTGGAGAAAATATTCTTTCTCTTTTTCTGATTCTTTTCTTGTAGTTTTCACACTCATTTCAAATTACATCAGATATATTTAAACAATTTTGTACGTTTTAAACAAATTCGACAATTTCTCGAGATCGAATTTCATTTTCAATATTTAACGAATATTTTTTTTATTTTAAAATTGAAAATTGTGTGGTAATATTTACTGAAATAAATTATTTATTAAATTCATTGGATTTTTTCGATTTAAAAAGACTTTTTTAAAGGTTTTGTTGATTCAGAGAATTAAAAGTTTTAATAAAATCCATAAACGGTTTTTTCTGTATTGAAATAAAAAAAAACTTTTAAAATTATATTTGGCGACAAAATACAAATATATTTTTTTAATTAAATTGACTTGAATTGACTAGCCCCGCAAAAACTATGTTTTCATTTGTTTTCTGGAAACAGACTCTCTTACTGATGACAGGGGATGTAGTCAATTTAGAGGATGTAATTTATTTATCTTGTAAAACGTAAGAACATGCGAAACGGCTATGGCTAGGGAGTGTAAACCGGTTATCCGATTTTCGTCAATTATGCTTAATATTCGTCTATTCAGTTAATCGATTTTTTTGGACGATTAACCGATTATTACATCATTTCAACATGTTTTTTTACAAAACTGGAGATACCCAAATCAAATAAATGATTCCTATTCCGAAATCAAATATTCATCGAAAATCGCAGTAAAATATTTGGTGAATAAAATATGGAATCGCTTATTTGTTGGGATATCGGTGATTTTATAACAAGAAATTTAAAACTCGGAGAATTTCTTTAAGAAAATATATTTATTTATGTACAATTACAATTGAATTACAATGTGTTATTAACAAAGACTTAACTTATTAGTGATTTTATAGTTTAGATAGGGTGGGAAGAGGAAGTACTCTTGCCCA